>JARGSG010000039.1:0-137818 GCA_030374805.1 Gracilaria gracilis | reverse complement strand
CTTCTACGAGGGAGGATTATCTTGTCGCAACAGTAAACTGTTCTACGCTGCTGACTCGTGTCAGTACGCTCGCGCTTATCCCACTCGCCAGTCCTCGTGGACACCCGGAGAACCTGTGTTCTTCGGTGGGCACAACCCATCAACCCCCCCCCCCCCCCCCCCCCCCCCCCCGACGTTTGTCGACATTCGCGAATAGAAGACAAACTGCATTACAAATATCATGTCAGACGCACGAAAACCATGGGGCACTATTGCTCTACACAACAACCTTCAACGCGGCCTGGAAAACTCATTCTTGAGCTACATGGAGATCGATCCGCCTCTAAACGGACCCGAACTTTTGGACGCTATTCGAGAAGACATGGGTGCAATGCAACTAGTCAATCCGGACATTGTCAGTAACTACGAGATCTACAAACGCATTCGTGTGTTTTTGGAACAAAGAAATATCGACGTACCGCAAACTGAAGAGACTGGAAGATTGATTGCTAAAAGAGTTATTGCTGCCATTTGGAATGGTCCAGAATACGCTACCCCACGCAAACGCGCCATGGATTATCTGGATGCTGTCCGAAATGGAGACGTTGTTCTCTATTCTCCTTCAGGATCAGCCACGCCAAGCGCGGCACAGTTGCCTTTCCATCTGCATGACCCACAGCCCGCCGATGGTCAACAAAACTTTGCAGCTCGCGAAGCTGCCCAAGCCAACGATGAGTACGAAAACAAGCGTGTTACGTTCTTTACCAATCGTTATCGAGGACGACGGGACAAGTTCAAAGGTGATTTGGAGGAAGACTGGAATGATCATATATCCTCTTTCATGGACTACTGTACCCTTCAGAAGATTAATGGTGATGCACGAGTTCAGTACGTGCATTTTTCTCTTGCGGGAGATGCATTACACTTTTTTAAAGAAGAGGTTAAAGACAAAGTTCAGAACTGGGGAGCACTGGTGGCAACATTCAATGGCCGCTACGCCTCAGAGACCAACAGGGAGGATATGTCTTCAAAGCTTGAAGACCTCCATCTCTCGGACTTCAGCGGCAATGATGTTTCCCCTCGAGATGCATTGGACCTGCTGGTGAAAGAAATTGATCGATTGGCACCAATGGCACACCAACAGGACAGAACAGACAGACGCAAACGTAACTTCTTGCGCAACGCTGTACAGGGAGTCCCCTGGTCACAGAATATCCTGTCACAAATCAATGCGAAGCACCTGTCTTACAGAGATTTAGCCTCCGAGCTATTCAGTGCCGAGAGAAATCAACGGCAATTCCTGATAGGGAAACAGCGCGCTCAACGCACGCAAAACCCTCAAGGATCTTCCTCGGATGATGTGGCATTCCGCCCCTCACTTTCAACTGCACTGGTCTCAGAAGGTCAGTTTGATGAGAACAATGCAGTTTTGTTTGCAGGACAGGGCCGCTACGCTCGTCCGCCGTCAAGTCGCTCTACATTCAAACCATCCAATTATAACAGGAAGCCTTATTCTCACGAACGTCCTCAATCGAAACATGGTGAGGTCCCGTTCGTACTCAGGGTATGCTGGAACTGTCAGGAACAGGGTTGCAGGCTCTTTACGTGTAAAAAGCCGCGCAATGAAGCTCGAATCCGAAGGAACAAGCAAATTGCCAGACAATGGTACAAGCAATCACGTTCAAGGAAAATCAACCTCGTTGATTTGGGCGATGAAGTCAGCCCGGTCATCGAACAAATAACAGAGCTCTTGCTTGTCGGTGAAGGTCCATCTGATAACCACACTGCACCAGCTGTTCAAGACTCCTGTACGATCGATGACGATACGCCTGATCCACACGGTGCCTACATTTCTAATGCGCTTGATGCGGAATCCAACCAGACACTCCCAACTGTACCCGTCCTGCACACAAGCGACGCTGTATCTCATTCAGACGAGGGTTTTTAGTCGGAGATCGACCTGGCCGTTCGTTCTCCCTCAAAAGGCCCAGAAAACCCCCCAAATCCCTCCGTGTCACAAACCGCAGCACGAGTGAGCTATGGAAGCGATCTCCAGCTCGCAGAATTGGACGCCTCCGTCATCGACATTCAGGAAGGACACCAATCTTTTCACCACGAATTGTGAAGGAAGTACTGACTCAACGCATACATTCGGGGCGAAGTCAATCTCTTTACTCCTCGTCACAATTTGAAGGTGGATGTATCGACCCCGGGGCACACAAGTCTGTGTGTGGTTATGCCCAAGCCAAAGCCTACTGCCGTCATTTCGGAACGAAGTTCAAACTACTTCCATCCCCATTTGCCTTCAAGTTTGGCGACGGAAACCGAAACAGTCTTGGTCAAATGCATGTCAGAGTTCCACTCCCTGGAAACACCTTTCATTATTTTAGTATCGATGTGGTCGACGCTGACATACCATTCCTGGTTGGACTGGACTTCCTTAACCGGTGCGGCGTGTATCTCAACAATGTGACCAATCATTTGGTTCATCACAGCACGAACTCGTCTCTACCTCTCGAAGGCAAGAAACGTCACATGTTTTTGCTCTGGGATGACTCCCACATTCTGTTCACAAGAGGAGAACTTCTGAAACTGCACGAGCATTTTCACCACCCTACAACCCAAAAATTGTTCAACCTCTTGAAGCGCGCAAGGCCTACAGATACTACGACAGAGACGCAACGCATTTTACAAGATATCTCGAAGAAGTGCAACTCATGTCAGCACTACTCCCCAGCCCCGTTTCGTTTCAGAGTATCAATCCCAGAAGCCGATATTCGTTTCAACCAGGAGCTAGCTTTGGATTTGATGTATATCTCATTCAAGGGGCGCAAACGAATCCCGATCCTTCACATTGTAGATACCCAAACCCACTACCAAAACGCAGTCATACTCAAAGGGGAGTCGTCGGAACACATTTGGGACGCTTTCCTCGAAGCATGGGCTACGACCTACACTGGTATGCCCAACAAGATCAGAACTGACAAGGGTTCTGTATTTACTTCTAGATACTGGGAGAAATGCACCGGCGACTTTGGAATCGAACTCCAAATGTCGGGTGTCCAATCTCACAATAGTATAGGAGTCGGAGAGCGGTATCATGCACCACTGAGGCGCATATTCAACACAGTCATGCACTCCTGTCCCAAACTTGACCCTGAACTAGCCCTTCGTTTCGCAATCAAAGGAATGAATGACACAATGGGACCAGAGGGCCTCGTTCCTTCGCTACTTGTGTACGGCACGCTACCTCGTTTGCCACTCTCTTCCTCTCCCGTTTTGAGGCAAGAAGAACGCTTACGTGCATTGGAAGCAGCACGCAGAGAAATGGCAACCATAACAGCCAAGCTGCGCATTCAACAAGCGTTGAGATCCCGAATTCCTCCTGCGTCACGATACCTGATAGAGCCCTGGTCACAAAATACACTACTATAACGAGAAGACCAAGAAGTGGCACGGGCCACACAAGGTCGTTAAGACGATCGGAAAAATGGTGAGTATTGACATCGATGGACGTTTAGCTGAGTACAATTTGTCGCATATCCTGCCGGACCCCTCCACGCACAACGACCGAGAACTGCATCGCTTGTTTGAAGGGCTACAGCACTTCGGATCAAACCCGCCCACAACGACGTACTTCACTGAGATTCTACACCCTGCAGACTCTCGTGGCAAATCACAACTCTTTGACGACGCAAAGGCCCAGGAGCTAGCAGGTCTTGCCAAACGGGGCGTGTATGAAATACGTTGCCGTGAGGAACTGGATCCGAGCACATCACCAAATATTCTTGGAGGCCGTTTTGCTCTTTCCATCAAGAACAAGGACACAAACAAAGAAGTGTACAAGGCGCGTTTCATAGCTCAAGGTCACACGGACGTAGAGAAAAACCTTCTCGTTCATACCGGCACAACATTGAAGCAGTCGTCCGTGCGTGTTTTGGTCGCGATCGCCGCACTATTTGGATTCAGTATATGGTCGCAGGACATCTCCCAGGCTTACTTGCAATCGGCAGACAAGTTAATGAGGGAAATATACGTGAAACCTGCAGCCGAGTTTTGCCTTTCTGAGAACAACTTGCTGAAGCTGTTGAAGCCACTGTATGGTTTGAGTGACTCAGGCGACTATTGGAATTCAACATTCACGCGGCATCTGCGTGATGATCTCTCAATGACACCTACTGCCGGAGATCTTTCACTGTTCTTCAAAACAGTGAACTCCAAACTCATCGGCGTGACAGGAGCCTACGTGGACGACACCATTAGCACTGGTAACCCCATCTTTGAGAAGGACTCTCGATTAACGGAAGCCCGGTTTGAGTCTAAGGCACGAGAATACGAGAACTTTAGATTTGCTGGCGTGGACGTGGAAAAGACGAAGAATGGCTACAAGCTACAACAAACACAATTTGCAAACCGTATTAAGCTGTTAAGGCATGGGGCTACCTATTCCGAGTTTCGATCCAAGCGCCAGGAGTTGGCCTGGTTAACACACACCCGTCCTGATATCTCCGCACCCGTCAATCTATTGGCGCAAGTCACTGAACTACAGTTCAATTTGGCATCCATCAAGGCCATTAATGAACTAATCCGTCGTGTTCGTGCTACAGCAAGCAGAGGTATTCCTCAGCATCGCCTCAATAAGAACAAGCTTCACATCCGAGCATATAGTGACAGCTCGTTCTCAAACACCCCCATCTCTGCACTCGCAACTTGGTTACCTGATATGTCTTGTTGATGACACTGGTCTACACAATATCATTCATTACAGCAGCTACAAAAGTCGTCGACGGGTAAGGTCTACCATGGGAGCGGAGCTCTATTCTTTCTGCGACGCATTCGACTACGCTTATCTGTTGAAACGTGAACTGGAAACTATGATCGGATGTGATGTACCGCTGATAATGCTAACTGACAGTGATTCTGTTTTCAAATCTATCATCAAAAGCACTACGACTACCGAGAAGCGATTGATGCTTGACATCAGAGCTGCCCGTGAAGCATACCACAATATGGAGATTAGTAACATTGGTTGGATACTTGGAACGGATAACCCCTCTGATGGCCTGACAAAACAGAAACCTTGTCCGCGACTTGAACATCTCCTTGATACAGGCTATTGCAACATTCCAATACAGCAGTGGATCATTCGCCGTGTAGACGAATAGAGAAAGATTGAATGTTATTGCGTAGAAGAGAGTTATCGATTACTTGGACCGGTCGTCCAAGGGACGCGTTGACTAGCACTACCGATATCGTCTACACAGCATCTTTTAGTATTTATGCCTCATGGAGAAAGCTATGCTCTCTCCTTCTACGAGGGAGGATTATCTTGTCGCAACAGTAAACTGTTCTACGCTGCTGACTCGTGTCAGTACGCTCGCGCTTATCCCACTCGCCAGTCCTCGTGGACACCCGGAGAACCTGTGTTCTTCGGTGGGCACACCCATCAACCCCCCCCCCCCCCCCCCCCCCCCCGACGTTTGTCGACACCTGGATTGTTTCCGTTGTCCTCTCCACCCAGGAGGCGCTTGTATTTTTCGACGACGGGGTTTAGGCCATCAGCATTACTTGCAGTATGAGTAAGGAACTTCGTATGATACTCTGGGCAACGCTTGTTGAAAGCAAAAGCACAGGTCAGAAGGGCCAGGAGGAAGGTAATACGAATAGTCGACTTCATTCTCAGAGGATCTAAGGCTAGATGTTAGTTCTGTTGAAATGACTCTCTGTGGCGTTGTATTCAGTTTGTTGGTTCAGGACTGTGACGGGAAAGTAAAATCTTCTCGGGAATTGGGATAACCCATGATCTTTTATATGCCCGTTCTAAAGAAGTCGAGCCAAGCTACTTGTGACCCCTCAACTAGATGGCTGGCTGTTAAGGGACTAATGGTCCTCGTGAACGTTTGCCGAGTTAGTCGTTTCGTACGCTCTGAAACAGAGGGCAATTCAGTTGTTCCACAGCTGTTCTTTTTCTGAATATTTTCATGACAGATGATTGATGTCGGCAACAATCATTGTGGTGCGGTAGGCTGGAGCTTTGAAGATTCAACTTCGCGGGAGATGACGGGAGAGGAACTGGAACAGGCTGAGAACCAGAACAACAACGCATATGCAAGATTTGACAAGAAGTGATGTCATTGTTTACCAGTTCAGTATCATACGTGGCTGCCCCACGTCCTTGCTAAACATCACCCATTACCAGTTCACGAGCACGTGCTGAAAAGTACACACCTCGCCAGTTCATCACTCGGACATTGAAGTCAAGAGGGTTAAGAGGGTATCATCTTCGTTTCCCTACTTCCGCTAGAGTGATCCTTGTGAAAAATAACGACTTGCTGTCATGTTAAAACCCTCGATCTTCCATGATTTACTTTGGGGCGAAACATGGCTTGAAACTGATGTGAATTGGATTGCTGGGCCAGCAAGGAAGCTTCAACATTTTTGCAGTGCAGTATCTCTCGTTGACACGTCCCTTCCATTCGTGTCGCTCTCAGACTGTCCTCTTGTCTCGTTGCTTGCACTCATGACGGCGAGATCACCACCCAAGTGTTGAAACGTTCTACACACCGGTTGAGGGGTCATCAAGTAGCTTGGCTCGACTTCTTTAGAACGGGCATATAAAAGATCATGGGTTATCCCAATTCCCGAGAAGATTTTACTTTCCCGTCACAGTCCTGAACCAACAAACTGAATACAACGCCACAGAGAGTCATTTCAACAGAACTAACATCTAGCCTTAGATCCTCTGAGAATGAAGTCGACTATTCGTATTACCTTCCTCCTGGCCCTTCTGACCTGTGCTTTTGCTTTCAACAAGCGTTGCCCAGAGTATCATACGAAGTTCCTTACTCATACTGCAAGTAATGCTGATGGCCTAAACCCCGTCGTCGAAAAATACAAGCGCCTCCTGGGTGGAGAGGACAACGGAAACAATCCAGGCCCCCTTCCCTCTGGTCAGCGATCTATCAACTGGGATGCTGGTGTTGTTCCGTTCAACATGCCCGGCGACTTCTTTAACACAGTCGTCACCCGTGGTGCCGTGTTCCGTACCCGTGGAGGTAAATTCGCCGTTTCCAACCCCGCTGCCCCACCACCAGAGGATGATCGCTTCTCGTCGTTGCTCCCCTCCTTTGTGACAAAACAGTTCAGTCGGTTCTCACTTGAGCGCCTCTTCACCCCCGTTTTATCAAACCGTTTCACAGCGAAGTTCCAGATACCAGCCACTCACGATGCAGCAAGAGTGACCGGCTTCGGAGCAGTCTTCACTGATGTCGATCTTCCGCATCGTACCAAAATGGTTTATTTTGATGAAAACGGGTGTCGCATTGCAAAGGTTGAAGTGCCGCCAAAAAACAAGGGGTTGAGCTTCGCTGGATTGGTCGTGGTTGACCCACACAACCCGGACAAGACGCTGCCTGTTATCTCTAAGGTGAAAATCCAACTTGGAAACGTATCGATTCGTGGATTCTTCCGTCACACCGTTCGTCGCTTCTTTAAGGATACGGTTGTGATGGATGATCTGTTCTACGGGGAGCCAATGCACTAAATAACTAATTTAATGTTTAGAACCATTCGTAGCAATCTTCATTGAATAAAGAATGTGCGCCTCTATTTCACTCTATCCTCGTGAATCGATCGATGAGCAAATATGAGATATGCCCAAGAGAACCTAAAGGAGCTGAGAGGGTTACGTGTAACTAAGCGCTGCTTCTCAGAGAAGCAGAGGGTTTTTTTCTTACATTTATCTATTGGGCATACACCATGTTTGAACCCACTCGGGCAACGGAAAACGTTTTTCAGGGATGAAAGCATTATCCAGATGGTGCATCCGAGCCACTGTACGATGAGGTATTCAAACAGGACCATGTCAAGAAGAATGACATTCTCATGCATACCGTCTCCTGAAGGACTTGAGAGCGTTGCGCTGAACGGAAATGTGCTTCGTAGTCCGCCGAAGAGAGAGAGGCAAGTTTAAGGGGTATGATAGATAGGGGCTAGAGCGATTGAAGCCAATTGGCCCAGTTTTTGAACAAGGCGTCAGCAGAAACTACCGTACAGCGAGTGGGGCGGGGTGTAATTCTCCCACCTTCATTGTGGGGCACCACAAAGCAGCCGTTACCGTTGTGCATTACCCTCCAGCTGGCGGCCAATGGGCGACTGTGTCGTCCTCCCTCGTCACTAGGTTCGGGCCCCAGCCTGTGCACAAGCTACGAACATCACAGCTCCAGGGTCATCCTCTTTTCACTTGCCCTCGATGCTGCGAAACGTACCCAAGTTTCCCTGAAACGATCCACTTAGTCGGCCTCAATTGATATGCAGAAATGACTACTGTGCATGTAGTGTAGAACCGTGTGTGTGCTGCTGGTCTGAGCGTCAGTATTTCATGATTTCGCTGGCTTTGGAATATGCTGTACTTGCGGGCAGCGAATATGTCGTGACCCAACTGCCGGAATGAACAAAGTGGACCCAACTGCAGGAATGAACAAAGTCCAAGCTGCTTTCGGCCTGATGCAATTTTGAAGCCTTCGAGCCCGACGAGCTAACCCCGTAGAGATGTACAGTAGAAATAGACTAGTATAGATTCGAACCTATTCAGCTTGTTTTAAAGGGCTTTTGAAGCTTTCTTCATTCTGATTTTGTGTAAGACCCTACTGGAATTCAGGTAACGAAACAGAAAACTGGAATCCTGGACGCAGACATAATCTCCCTATCCCACAGCTCCGATGAAATCGATCCCATAAGAACCTTTCATCACAATCAGTTCCGTGAGGGAACAAATGGAGCAAATCGCCAATTTCAAACGTTTGAGTATTCTCCTCCTCTACATTTTGCTCTCTGCTTGGCAGAATAGGACTGTGTTTGCTCGTTCACAAAACTGTGTCAGCCCCGTCTCATGTGACGAGAACACCGACTACTTCTCTAAGAACAAAAGGATCGCCATAGAGTATGCAATCGAAACTATTCGAGATGTAGCGTTTTTCAACACGTACGTCGATTTCACAGGCCGGGGTCTTTCAGAGGATGAACTCTACAAATACCGTATTATCGTTTGCGGTTGTCCACTTCCCAAGAATTCTGATGATCGCATCATCCTCTACTCCAATCCCAAATCTATTTACGTCAACGAATCTCCGTCTCTGGCTCTCCTTCATTTTCTTCAACCAACACTTGAATCTTTGTCATACGTCAACACGGCGGCTTATATATACACGCCTGCTATTCGAGAGAAGGTGGCTAGAAAAGAGACAGCGGAGATTACGAATTCAAATTTTGTCACCGACTATTCAATCCTTGCAAAAGATGATTCCTTGTCCGGTAGCCTCATTGGGACCTTTACTGCATCGGACTACATGAAGGAAGCTAAAGATGTTCCCTTCATTGTCATTGCGGAAAGCTCTGAAACTTCTCCGCTGGCTCGGGCAGAATGGATGAAGATCGTAGGTCTCTATTTGGGACTGTCTGAGAAGGCTAACGAGCGATTCGAAAAAGTGGTTCGAGAATATGAAAAAGCCAAAAAGAAGGCACTCGAGGCTGGAAGACGCCCCTCGGTATTACTTAACTACCCAACGCCAAAGGGTCCAATTGATTTATCAAACAGTCCAGACGATAATTACGATTGGTTCTTGCCATATCGCGACCAATACACTACAGACCTAATCAGCGATGCCAATGCTGACTATCGGTACGAGAATGTAATTTCGGAAATGTCGATTCAGAAGAAGATATCAGAAGTGGTCAGAGATTTTGGCTCAGCCCGCTTCCTCCTACTGGCTGGAACTTTCCCTGCAGATGCGAAGAGAGATACGCTCGAGGAGTTCATGGACGCTGTTGTGAGCCCTCTCCAACCTGACTCAAAAGCCCGGAAGCAGTTCGAGGGGCTGAGTTCTGTTCGATGTGGGAAAGTATGGGGTCGTGAAAGAAGAATTACTGAAGATGGAATGGCAAACGACTACTTTGAATCTGGTGTGTTCCAACCAGACGAAATTTTGAAGGACCTTGTCAATATTCTCCATCCAAATGTTGATTTCGGGGGGAGAGAAACGTATTACATGCATTCTTACAAACCAGAGACTTCGAAATATACATCCAATTGCCCATATAACGACTTCGTCTCAAAGCCGGGATCTGATGAAAAATATGTCGACTCTTTATTTAGAGTCTCAGATCGAGACCGCTTTCAAATAGAAGACGAATGGGAAACCGCTATTGATCCCCAACTGAAACAGCTCAAGCTGCCAGCAGCGTTTGACATCCTCTTCGAACAGGAAGCCTTAGAGCCAAGCTCGACTCTACTTACGTTGCGAGCAAAAGTTCAAGACGCACAAGAGACAAGCCTCGGAGATCCTGAAATACTTCGAGGGGCACTGGAGAGAAGCTTAGGTACAAAAGTGGACTTCGTGAAAGTGGAGGACAGTGATCAAGGTGGGAAACGGGGATTAAGCAGGGTGGCTATCGCTATTATTGTTGTTGTAATTCTTCTTCTAATTGTGATAGTTATTCTCTATCTACAGAGAAAGAGAAGGCGGGATAATCTCAGTAATGGACCCATTGAAAAGATCCCAGGTGCGAAACAAGAACCATGGTCCGAACTGGAAGAAGTAAACGTAGGGTACTAATTGCCGTAGTGGAAATGCAAGTGACTCTAAGATTTGATATTGTCCATCAGTTTTCTTTTCATATTTTCAGCACTTATGATAGTGAGCGTAAACAACACGCGTATCGGACATGGCACAGATCACCTCTGGCTTTTGCGAGAAGACGAGTGGCCGTTCCAAGACTCGAACTTTTTTCTTTTCGTGAGGCGTTGAAGGCCCAAAGTCTAGGAATAGTCCTCTTCAGCAATGCATTAATTCAGAACGTGCAGAACATAAAGTGTTCTCAATAAAAACCCTCGCATAAACAGAGGCCATCCAGTCTGTGATACCGCTGATGTTGGGTCACTGTCTCCTGGAGCAGTGCTCATGGTGCTTAGCAACCGAGCCATGAACGCTCATGTGCTTGCCAGAGGCACATGGCTGGAGGTGTTGTATCTAGCTGATAGATAGTGTTTTCAAGAGCAGCTCGCTGACAGAGCATCAGTGTAAAAGCTGTTTTCCCTGAAAAAGCGAAAGACCAATCCAAAACCACATGGGTTCTGTCACAATTGGCTACTTTAGGCAACTTTCCTTGGATCAGCTGGATTTCTGTGGGCTAGACAAGCCCTGGCGGTTTTGAAATCTTGTCACATATCACTACACTTGAGCTATATAAATACATCGTAGTTGCTTTTTCTTCGCCCCTTGTATTCTATCATGTTGAGCAGCTCTTCCACTCCCTTAGACCATAGTAAAACGTTTCTTCGTCGAATCCTCGTAGATCCACTTGGTTCAAATCCAGATTTCTGAATTTTTGTTCATCCGACTCGATCATATCATGTTCTTCCTCACTTTCCCCCACGATGTGCTTCAAACTCCCTGGGTTCAGAAGACAAATTCGGTTTAGTCTGGGACAGATCGTTGGTACTATCCGGAGAGCATGTTTTATATCTTTCGAACACGCATTTATAAATACTCCTCGATGCATATACTCGTGATTCGCCAGCGGGATGTGAAAGGATTTTAGTGACATCTTGAACTTTGTCATGATCTGAATGAAGATTGGAAGTCCTATTGAACCATTCGAAACTTTCAAGTGTTCTAGAGAGGAGCCAGATTTCAGAAGACCACCCCAAAGCCCCTTGCTTTTCTCATGCACTTCTTCGACGGACAAAGGAGTTTCACTTTGGAAATGAATTTCCAATACCTTCAGTTTCGTCAACCGTTGAATATATTCACCTAGGATAGAGGACATTGTACCCGGTATTGTGACTTGCAGTGCTTCTATGTTAGGAGCAACAAAGGAAAGAAAATCAATGCCAGATCTCGTCAGCGATATTCCCTTCATCATATGAAACCGTTTTATGAGTGGTTCAAAGTCTTTGTAATGGCGGCGGTTAAATATTTGGGGGAAAATGGGCTCTATATCCTGGAAAGCGAGAGTCAATAATTTGTTTCCCTTCTTACGCTTCAGATACTTCAGATCGGCGAAATAGAACTTTTGACGTATCCATTCAATATGTCCAAGGTGTGAACATGAGTTTAGAAAGTGCGGATCAAGGGAGTTTCCAACCATGTCAAGCGTAGTGATTGTACTGGGAATGCCAAAAAAGGATTCTGAGACCGGGACTTTAAGGGAAAATATGAGGGAAAGCTTGGAGAGCAGAGGACTCTTTGCTCTGAAACACGGAGAAGATGTCCAAAAACTCCTAAACCTATATTCATCTGACTCATAACGAAGGTTCTTGCAGCTTATTGAGAGGGAGCGAAGACGAGGAAATTCAATTTCCGGATCGCTGAAGATCAGAAAATCTATCCTTTCCGGGTACCTCATTGTCATTTCTTCAAAATGTGTCCCGCTGGATCGAATAAAAGGCACTACGACAGCCAAAAGTTCGTGAGGATTGAATACTTCAAGGTTACCAAGAATCAGCCTTCGAATTGGACATCTAATAAAAGAATACGTTGCAATGATACACAACTCGTTATTGAAACAGGAGCACGGCTTGAGGTTCTTTGGCCGAAAAGCAAGACAGTTACGGTCCATATGTTCACAGGTGCCTGTCGGAATGTGTAGTTCGGGTACTTTTCGTCCTTTCAGTAAGATAAGGGAGCACCTGACCATGCATTCTACTGAATGATGGTCAGAGAATCCTACAAACGTCTTTGGGCTGGAGAGAGCGAATGACCATAGAAGAGCCGCGGCTTCGCCTTTTGTGATAATATCCATTGACAATCTGCTGTAAAGGCAAGAGCCGGTTTTCTTGCAGAACTTGAGCTGCGTTTTTGCCCAGGCCCAGTCCATCTGAGGTGCATCCAAATGATTGATGAGGCGCTTTAGTACATCTGAGGGCAAACAACTGACGAACAAAGAAGCTCTTGCTTGTGACCGGCGGTTGGAGGTGGAAGTATTTCGGAGAGTTTTGCTCATTATCGGTTTGGGATGTGTTTCTTCGCCCATCATTTCCGTGCTTTTCGAAGGCGCTGCGTTGGCCTGTGAAGAAACCTTTACAGTTTCACTGAATCTTAGATGGAGCTCTGTACCAAGAATGCTCCGAGTAAAGCTTTTGTACATGCATGGCTTTTTTAAGCAGGAAGTTATAGAGTGGAGAATTGATGGAGATTGATGCCGCAGACCTACTTTGTATCTACGAGGCACTGCTGTACCAGCGTGGCAATTCAAGCCTCTTCATAGAAATCGTGATAGCCAGGCTGGCTCTCTAGTGTCTACACGACCAAGCAATGTACTCATATCCCTAATGCCAATATTTAATGATCACTATAGTGATCATTAATTTTAAAAGCTTTGTAGTTCGACATTTTTGAAATTTTTTAATTTTTTTCTGCCAAATGTGTTCTCTACAATTGTTTAGACTTGTACGTAGAATGTCACGAAGTTAGGTTCAATACTTTTGTAAGGACAATTCGACTAAGTTTGACTTAGAACGAAACATTTGGACACCCAGAATCACTATTGATCACTATAGTGATCAATAGAAATTTGGAAAAATTTAGTGCATTTCACGTTTTGGTATGAACTGTAATACAAATTATTTACAGCTTAGAGTTTGCTATCAAGTTCAACGATTGTCTTTTATAGCTCTAAATCGTCTAATTTGTTGTTAGAGCCGGGAGATGCGGACTTATGACTAGGTGTAAAAGACCTTACCTTCACTTCTGTCAAATAATAGGACGAACCAAAACCAGTGTATGCGTTAATAGTAATCGCCATCTTTGAAAGAAAAGATGCCATTTGGCATAGCTAGCAATCTTTACTTTACGTTGTTTTCAAAATTCCTTCAAAGTGTATTGTAGAATTAAGACACATATGCACATATTCTATTGGTATCAATATAACACCGAAAAAAAACTAAAACAGATCCAAAGAAGAAAAGAATTCACGTGTGGCCGTCTATGTGTGCGTAATTTACTCATCAACGTACTCAAATTCCGTTGTGTTTTTTCCACCGTGAGAGTATCGAGCTGTTTGACCTTCCAGTCTGACGTACACTACTGTTGTGTCATCTTTAAAAGCAATGTTGTAATACTGCAATTCTGAAACAACGGCTATAAGCAATGCAATTCTGCAGACAGACTTTCCATCACTGGTTTTGAATTGTCTCCGTTGTTTTACCCCTGTCTCAAAACCAATGTACTCGGGATGAAACTTAGTAAACAAACCATGATTACCATGTTTCAACCACATGGTATGAAGTTTTTCAACATTAATCAATGCTACAGGCCACTTGATAGTCACCTCTAGTTCTCTACCGTCAGCAACAACCTCAAATCCGAAATCTTCCTTCTGAATTCCTGAAGGAAGATTAACTGCCAACATACATCCACGTGTAGTCGTCTGTGGTTCCGGACATTCATATATTAAAAAAAACGGTTTAAAATTATTGATGTCTGAATCACAACTAGGTTGATTATTTGAGTTTCGAATTTTGTTGCCTTCCGGAATCATAGTCAAAGGTACTCCTTCGAGATCCTCCAAGTCCTCCATATCGCTTTCATCACATGCTGGAACTGCTGTGGATCTCGTACGCAGTAAATTTTCTGAGCAAAGTTTGTTAGTAATTGCAAAAACGTTAATGTTGTAAACTTATCTTCTTCTTACCTTTGTCTTTGACGACAGCTTCTTGCAATTCTGAAAACTTCTTCCTAAATGTCGGAAGCTTATGCGCACGAAATACTTCATTGCTCGACCATACTTCAACTGGAGTTTCATTACCACTTAACTCCCCATTTTGAAACATTGCGCGAAGCAGTTTAACCGCTTGGGAGTTCTTGGAAAGTCTAGGCGTGTAAGTGTTCTTCTTTGTGGTGAAAATCTTTTAAGTTCGTCGGCGAGTTGAAGGCGTTGAGGTCTGTTCTTGCTTTACTTGGCTTCTGAAGGAACTCTTAAATGAACGTCGAGAAAAGATAAAAC
This sequence comes from Gracilaria gracilis, assembly GCA_030374805.1. Lineage (NCBI taxonomy): Eukaryota > Rhodophyta > Florideophyceae > Gracilariales > Gracilariaceae > Gracilaria > Gracilaria gracilis. The sequence goes on along the minus strand of JARGSG010000039.1, from coordinate 122,836 downwards.
ATGGCTTCGTTTTCGTACACATTTGATGTCCAAATTTCCTTGCTTGTAAGAAACCAAGGGGTACAAATTATAACGGATTCTGTTACGTGGCGCAAAATAAGTGTAATGAAATTTACGTTTGAATATGAATTGAAAGGGAACCTTTTTTTCTTGAAAACAGTAACACAGCCCTTGTTTAAATATCTGCAGGTCTCTTATGAATTGTGACAACGTCCTAAAGGTTCTTAAAATGTCAGTGAAGTACGTAATATGTCAGTAAGACTGCGATATGATTGTTAGTACCTTTAAGAGGGCAAAAGATCTCCTTCACGCTCTTTCTCCTCTAAAACTTCTCGCTTTGGAAGAAATGTGACATATGAGTGTGTGCTATATTGACACAGTATGCTGAAAGATAATACTGTCATTCGAAGCGAAAACAAAGGCTTTGTAACCATAGCACACAAAAGTTTCTATTTGTTTTGAAGAGTCTCTAAATTTGTTCTTTGAAATGGCGGTATATACCGCCCAAAAGCATAAATGATCGCTCTTGTAGGCACCATAAAGGGAGCAAAGGCACCCTAGTTCAGTACTAAAATGTATCCATCTTGAAGAAGTTTGTATTTCCCTTTTCCAAACTGGGTTCTATGTACAGTCGAACATTTAATGGCCGTACAGAGTAAACTCTAAGATAGTCAAAAGCCGTACTTCTTGCATAAGTTTTATCGTATATGATTTTGAACCTTCGAGAAAACCGCTAGATCTTTCCATGCTTTCTTTCAAGTCAGGGTGTATCACTGATACAAAATATGTAAGTCACGCCTTTCGTGAGATAGAGCCAACAAAGTATCCAGATTAATGTAGAGCAATTGCCCTTGGCAGGGACTGAGGGCGATGCCACTCATATATCTGTTGTTATTTTCGGCTGAACTTCCTACTATTATGAAGTCCATTTGCCTATTTGGCCCGGATTAGGAATCCGCCTATGAAGGGTAGGATTGGCGCGACACGTGTGTGCCCGCGCCCGATTACCGGATGCACCGTTGCAAGTGTGCCACGGAGGTACACGTGGGTGGTGTTGGCCGGCGTGCCGGGTACTTAGATATTTTAGTGATATTTGTCAGCCGTATATAAGTGGCGGCACTTGCCGCCACTGTACGGGAAGAAAACCTCAAAGTGGCCTTGGTTCTAGCTTGAGTTCCGCTTGCGCACGGTCTTTTGCCCCATTCCTGGGGAATACCGCCGCTTATCCGGACAATTTATCCACCTCCGTCACCTAGAAGCACCGATCCGCCGTTACGGCCTCTTATTTATCATTCTTTCATACAGTCTTTCTGTTTTCCCGTCTTACGGCTTCGTTACACTTCGCCCTGTTGTACAGGTTTGCCCGTTTTTGTCTCGGGATTATTCCCAGCTCTCACGAGTCTGTGCTCCGCAGTGCGGCTCATTTTGCTACCTTCTATCTCGTCCCTTTTGCTACGGGATACGCCACACCCAGTGGAATCCATCCTGTTGGCACCCCGATTGCCACCCCCAACCTCCGTCTGTAAGTCAGGAAGAGGCTGCCCGGAGTTACGCCCGGCACGTGTCGGCCTCATCGGAGGGTTCTGCCACTGCCCTGCCCCAATAGGGAGCAAGGCTGAACACCTTGGGTGCGTAGCCGCTGGCGCAGTTTGTGTTCTTTCCTTCTGTTCCCGGCTTTGCCCCAATTAATGTATTTTTGCCCGTGAGTATCGTTGCCACATAAGAATTAAATGGATTACAGTACTTAGATCTCATTCAACATTTCTACCATTTGTATGAAGGTATTTCAAAAGTTATGGAGTTATGGAGTACTTCACCAGATATGGACGTAACAATTCTGGTTACATCTATATTTTTAGCCCAAATCCTTTCATGAATTTGCAGTGGAGAAAGACTGCCCGTGTTCAAGATTGAAAAGTCAAGCTCACAACTGTGTAAATAGATTCTGAAACCAGGCGTTCCTCTAGTCTGTTGGTACTCCAAAGAAAGACAAAGTCGCCGCGTTCTTCTTTCAACAACAATGTCCATATTAATCACACACTCCCCGTTCCTGAGTGACGCAGAAAAGATCATACCAAGTTTGTCGTCAAAGTCGTCTTTACAAAAGCTTCGAATGCTCAGGTCTTTTTTTGGGGTCTCACCAAAAACATGTGAAGTGTTGTGGCGTCTCTTGCACTGTTCTTTTGTAGCGGACATACAACAAAATCATTTACTCTGGAATCTTTTGTTCCTAAAGGTCTACGCCACTGAATCTATTCATTCAACTTTGACCAACGTTAACAAAAACCATTTTCGAAACAAAGCATAGAAAATTGTTGAACTACGTTCAGATCTACGCCTTGTAAGTTATATGCAAAGTGGCTGTTTTCCCAACATTTCATATACTCACATTATAGAAGGTTAATTTGAACAATCGTTTGTGTGTGAGACCTCAAATCTTGAATTGTTTTATGTCAGTAGATGGAGTTGACTTTTTGATAAATGAACCGCAGCCATTCGACAAAATGTGGTATTCTCACAAACTAAAGCACGCAGGACTTAGATATGAAGTTGGAGTTTCGTTGAGGGATGGTAATGTCGTTTGGGCTACTGGACCTTTTCCATGTGGCACGTACAATGACTTAATGATTTTTCGTTCAGATTTGAAGAAAAGGTTACAAATATGGGAGAAAGTTATTAGTGACGAAGGATATTGCGACAACCGGACGTTAAGAACATCAATTTGCCCATCCTCACCCCGAGATATATTGAAACGACGACGGTCAATGCACGAATGCTTTAACTCTAGGTTGAAAATGTTCAATGTTCTGAACAATCGATTTCGTCACGAACTATGGAAGCACAACTACTGTTTTTATGCAGTTTTAAATATCTGTCATGTTTCTGTTTCTCAAGGAGAGCCTATATTTACGGACTAAGTAATGTTTTGTTGTTTGATAAACGCCATTTGCATTTGTTTTAGGTTATTCCTAAAAAACGTTTACATGTGAAAACTAGTAATGAATTAAAAAGAAGATTGTGAATACAGATTAAGCCCGACGCACTGTGCTATCTATTAACGACAATTTTTAATGCTTTGGCGTGAAGTGTTGCAGGCTGTTGCTTGGTTTTTTCGTTAATGGTTTCACCGGCCAGATATGAAAAACCGTTAGAAATCTAATGTATACAAGAGAAAGAGTTATTTTTCCGCATCTCCCCGTAGTTACCTTATTTTATAGCTACTAGTACAGCTGCAAACACAGAATATCTTTTTCTAGACATTTTACCCAGAAAGTCAGTCATTTGTGATCTAATTACGGTTTTACTACTCTTCAGAAGCTCTTAAACTTACACAGTACCCATCACATCCAAAAAAGATAAATAGAAAACTTTGAGAAAGTATAAAGCATTAGTTTAGCAAATATCAGACTGTCAAAAATCCACTTTTTGCGCTCTATTGATCGCTATACTGATCATTAAAGCCAAAAAATAAAATTGTTCGAAACCGCCATTGATCACTATAGTGATAAATAGCGGCATTAGGGATATGAATACGCCCTCGTACTCATACGAGTACGTGTAATATGACTGTTTTGTAGTAAATAAATTTAATCATACTAATGATTCAGATCATCTACAAATGTAATGGAGTCTAGCCAGCAACTATAACACCTTTGTGACTCTCTGGCCACATGTGAAATGTAGAAAAAATCGTGACTTCAACTCGCTGCACTTAACAAGAAGCCAAAAACTTTTTCAAAGAAGGTCGACGATTCTGAAAAATTTTCTATCTTAGTAAGCTTTAATGCATCCACTAAAACATGAGAAAGAATACGGTAATATTTCATACAATGGATACTACGCAATAGAGAGTTAACTAGTTTAGCACGTTAGCTGACGCAAATAAGAATCGTAGGCGGCTTTAGTTAAAAACCAATTTTTGCATTTATTTTTAAAAACTGACAAAATCTGTCAGAATGAGCTGCATAGATTACTACTACATGCTTGAAAACTTTTTAGTGTGTATGGTTTGCAAGTGTTTCTAAAAACAGTCACGTCCCGTTTGACCCTGCCATATCCAAACTTTCTTACCATCTTCTAAACATTTTGAACAAAGAAACTCGGCCTTTTCTCAGTCTGGCTATTTTGCATCGAGCTTGGTGAATGGCTGTAAACACAGCTCCATTCTTCTGTTTTCTCTTCTTATTGGTCACAACCAAATTTATACCAGTTCCAGGGGTTAGTGCAACAATTGATATCTCTTCAGGTGCATCAAAAGTTTGTTGACGACTAATGGAATCAAAATAATTTTCACTCAATTGATCTGCAAGCTTTTCATAGAAGTTTTTTTGTGTAAGACAGTCCCTTACTCTTATGCTTGCTTTGTATAACAGCCAAAAATCAACAATACATACAGATAAAAGACTCGTATTGAGCCTCAGAGCCCAGTCCTTCACTTGAAATTTCTTTTCCAGATTCCAATCATCTTGGCGGCCTCTATTGTGCCTGTCAATCTGTTGACACGTTTGATAATACGTTTCAAAAACCTTTGGAATAAGAATTGTCAATGTCACAAACTGCGCATCATTTCGGAGGGACCTCCATCTCGACCTTACGATTGGTTCGGCAGGAAGAGTTGTACCGGATGTACTTACGAAATAACGTCGTTCTCTGTCCATCCATAGAATAGCCATCAGAGACGGGCTGTCAGGATGCCCATTGCTTACCAATACCACCTGATCTCCTCTCCTTGAAAGTTCTTGTTGTGAAAAGTACGCCATGGGATACTGCTTGTTTTCCGTCTTAATCACACCAGTAAAACGTAATCCGCGATGAAATAATGTAGTCGCCGTTGTAACTGACGCAAATGCAGAGTCAGGGCATACAAGTCGATTAAAATTAAACCATGGTTCTGTTAAACGTTACACAATTGCCGTACCATGAGAATGGTTTTGTCCATATCTCCTCTGTAAGGTTTCTTCCGATGAGAGAACAAGTTCTAATCCAAGAAGAATTCCACTCAAACCGCAGCAAACAGTTTTGATTTCACATCCATTCTCGGGCTTACGATCAATTGCCACGTAATGAGGTAATTCTTTTTGAATCCAATCGCCGCCGAGCCCATACCAACGAGACATGCTTTCATCTACGCACAGAGTATGAGCAGGAACGACATGTGCTTGTCGATGTTAGTTAATGGCCTGCACAAATTCACTTACATGTGACCAACGACTGCCGCAACTGTCCATCACGGTGTACTGGCTGAAAGTGACACAAGACGTAAGTACCTCAAATCTTTTCCGAGACATTACCTTCCCAAACTAGGGTAGAGGAATATATTTTGAAGCTGATTGCCTAGACCAAAGAGACCTGCGATCCGTAAATTCAAACCGTGACATCAATATTAGTAGCCCAAAGAACTTCAATATCTCCCCGCCGGTTGTAACTGCGTGATGCAGAGGCTCCAGCTTCTTGTTTGCCAGAAGGACTATAGGGTCTAGATGATCTTTGGGAAACATCCACATAAAGAAATCATTCGGGCGCATATGATAGTGGGTCTGATTCTGAAGAATCACATCTTCAATTGGGCCAATCACCTTCCATTTGCGATGCGCCGTGGAACCGTTGAGAGGTAACACAACCTCTTGATTGGTCCAAATACGATCATGCGCCATGGTGGCCACCCCTTGTACTTCTGTGGTGGCATTGTCGGTATTGGCGGGAACGATTTCTGTCTGTGACTCCGTGACAGTTGTTGGGCTTAATGTTATTGTTTCGCCAGTTTCCTGAGCCACATTATCTGACTCTTGCAGAATGGGTTCTCCTGCTTTCACGCGGACGAGTTTGGTCATACATCTTTTAACACGATTTTAAATTTCCAGTCCACTTCAACAGATGTTTGACGTCTGCCAGTCTCTTTCGACACTTGAACGCTTACAACTGTTCCGGTCAGTCGTTTTGCCTTCTATAGAGAACCAAACAAACGTTTGCAGTCAGCTTCGGAGGTTACAAGGCTGGCACGAGTGTTGACAATGTTACCGACAGTCAGTCGAGGATCTGACGGTTTTGGCATTCTTGTTGGGTTCTGATTTTGTTAGTGAGGAAGTTCCCGCAGTATTGGAATTCCTCCGTGGAAGACACAGAACTTTTGGTTGGAACGGAGAGAAGAGACAATTTTTACAAATACAATTGGAAAAGCTTTGAAATATTGGAATAACTTTTGCACTAAAATGGGGGGGGAAACTTGTACTCATATGAGTACACTTGGACTCATATGAGTACAGTTGTCGTGTAGACACTAGACCTGCTTTCTTTTCCCAAGCGGCTCGCTTGACTCTTTTGTCTTGGTAGACGTTAAATGGTCCTTACAGTCAAGAATTCAATGCTTACACATTTCTTAATCTTCGGGATTGGATTTCACAATTACAAATGAATGAATGATTAGTCTAGAGCTTCAGGAAAAATCAAATTATTTAGATTTTCTTAATCTACCAACGATGAAAAACTTTCCCACCGAATTGTTCCAAAGTAAAACAGTACCCAACGAATATGACCGAAAAAAACCTGTTATTGTTCATGTATTCCTCGCTAAGATCTTTATTGTGTTGGAGTGGGGATGGTGATGCAGTAAACACCGCAAAAACACTGATTGGGAGGCAGAACCTTCCGCTCGCAGGTAGATCCAAAAGACCGTGCTGTACCCCGTGCTGTACCCGGGTTGGGTGGGTGGGTTTTGAAACGAACACAAGGGTCAATCGCACTGATCTTCGCTGACGCTCTATGAAGATCGTGTCCGAATGTTGGACCGGCGCTTTCCCCCGGCGCAAGCGCTCAAAACGGTCTATGTGATCACGGCGGCAAAACCTTCAAATAAATCAACTTCTTCGTTTCCTTGAAAACCCATTATTGTCCATGTATTCCTCGTTAAGATCTTTTTGGTGTTGGCGTGGGGATGGTGATGCAGTAAACACCGCAAACACTGATTGGGAGGCAGAACCTTCCGCTCACAAGTAGATCCAAAAGATCGTGCTGTATCCCACCGCAAAAGCGACAAGTAGACTTATAGTTGACGTTGATCTGCACTAGAGTGCGTTAAAGTGTTTCGAAAGATGTTCGTCGCGAGATGCCCCGTCTGCCTTATTAAGTTCAAAATTGATGTGCAAGAACGCCGCGCGAATTTTAAGTGTTGTAGCCAAGGCAGCAAACCATCTGCATCTGAGAAGGATTGGTACAGAAGGGGACCTTCCTTTGGTCAAAGGCCCAAGAGTTACCATTGAGTGGATGAAAAGCACCACGCGTGCGTTTTGAATCTCCTTTCGTACTAACCAATTCAGCGATAAAACTACATTAGAAGCTTCGAGACCGTTTATGTGCTCTTCGTGACGCCAGTGGGGTACAAAAGCTGTTTTCCAGCGAATGCTTTTGTATAGAGTCTCAACAAATTTAAGGTCATTGCTGCTTAATTCTTGAGGGTGCGAATGTTTGAGCTTCTGTGCAAAGCACCAAAGACTGTTGTTGACAGATTGAGAGACCTGTGCGTATAGAACCGCACCAGCTGTCATTGAAGCGTCAAATGTCATTGCAAATGTCGACACGGGTAGCCCTGGTTGCACAACTGCCATAGAGAGTAACGTTGTCAAGAGAAAGATTTCCTTTCTTAGGCTTCCGGTAAGATGTATAGTTGTAGGTCCTTGATCGCGGCAGGGAATGAATACGGAATTGAGACATGAAATAGGTCCTCTGTTAAGGAGAGAAGGCCAGATGAGTCGCCCGAGAATTGACTGCCAATCAGCTTTGGACACTGTTGAAGATGAGAGTATTGCAGCAATGTGAAGATAGATCTTATCACTATTCTTTTGTTCCGGTCTGATCTCGTCGTTTTCAAAGTTTCAAGTACATCCCATGAACGAAAGCTTCCCCGTGACAATAGAGTGAAGGGGACATGACTTAGGTTCCTTGATTGGCAGTCGAGCAGATAAAATTACCTCTCGCATGATTCGGTGTATACATATGAGGACCTTCTTTGGACAGTCTTGCACAACCACAGCGATGTCATCAATAATTTGCAGAAGGAGAGCACTATCTGGCGATAAGTGAAACGGAACGTTTTCTCTCAAAAAGGGCGTCAAAGAAAGGTGTTCCGATGGTACAAGACGGGACTGACGAAATATATGGAACGATTCATGCAGAAGGCACTTCGAGAATGTGTAGCTGATGTAGACGGACCACTTAAAACCCATTGGAATGCTTGCTTGACAAGGGCGAAGTGTCACGTTGAAGCTAGGATTTAGGCCTAGTTGATCGACGAGGCATGCGGCGAGTTGAGGTGAAAGCTTTTTGAGCTGAACTTTGGCTAAGAGAAAGAGCTTAGAGAGTGATAAGGGGAGTGTGATATTGTGGAACATGTTTTGAACATCGAAGTAAATTGAAGATAACACGTTATTGGCGCTAATAGCCCCAAATAGACTTGGATCCGGGAGGGAGGTGTACGGTGGGCCAGGAAGAAGCTCGTTCTGAATTCTAGGCCATGAGATGAGTCTTTCTTCCTCAGTTGACTTCGAAACGGAAAACAGCGTGAGTTGGATGATGTCTGCGAGCTTAGTGTAACGCTCTTTCTCTTTGGTGACGACTGAATATGTGAGCATTCCCGCGATGTGGAGCCTCCCGAGGACTTTAAGGTACTTTCTGGGTGTGCCGGGGGTGATTCGCTTCGGCATTCTTGCGCGCAGTTTCCCAGAGTTCGGAAAGGCATAGAGCGCATTGTACGGCATTTCCTGAAATGAGGACTCGTGCTCAGGTGCAAACAGGGAATGTGCTTCAGGTGGAAGCCCTGAGATCCAATGTGCTGCATTGGCCGGACTTGGTGGTTTTTGCCCTGGTGGCAGGGCGATTCTCTCGGGCTCGATTCGTTGGAAAACACCTCGAGAGAAGGCGGTAGCGGGGTCTTGGAAAACAGCGTGCAGATCGACTTTGCAAGCTTGAGTCCGTGCGATGTCAAAAAAGGAACCCAAGATGTTATGAAGGTCTCCTTTTGGATGATCGTTGCTCTTGTCGCAAGAAAGAAGAGTTTTCGAAACGATCACCTGAGCCGAGTGCTGAATTAAAGTAACGGCTTGTTGTGAGCGCTCTGTGGAAGTCGGACCTTCTGGCCCGTGGTAAAGTTGCGATATAGCGTCGAGCGCCAAGTTGATGCGGGAAGATGATTCTGAAGGGGATCATATGTGTGGCACTGGGGAAACTCTGTGATAGGTTGGTGAACTTAGATTCCCGACTGGGGATTTCTGACTTTGCTGGACTGATCGCTTCCTTTTTCGTGTCGAACGAATCGATGCTCCCGATTCTTCGTTCTTGACTCCTGAATGGCTTTGATTGGCACGAGACGTTTCTTTTGGAGTGAGATCTTCGTGTCTCTTCGAGATCGTGAACCCTTACGGTACCTTTCGGAACTGTCTTCAGAGTGTGAATGACTTCCTCCCAGACGTCTCTTCTGTCCTGATGGACTCCTGTCGATACGGCTTCTTCTACGTGCAATATGGCGTAAATTCGTCGAAGAGCGACCTCCAGAGATGGTCTTTTTCCAAGGCCTGCTTCGGGGAATCGTGTGTGAGAAACTCGAGATGAATCATCCTTCCAAGATTGATTGCTTCCATCTCGGAGGCCAGTGGTTGTCCTGTTCTCGAGCTCTTCCAGTGCTGGAAATGCTGTTGGAGGAAAGTGGGAATGTCGGTTCCGGAGGAGATCAGGAGAGATAGGACAGCTGGGCCCATGAGTTCCTCCACCGTCAGGCTGGTGGAGGTTATGCCTTTTCCCGGATTGTGCATGAGCGTACTTTGGTGTGAGTTAGTGATTCCAAAGGAAAAGGTTTTCGGCACAATGACTTGCTTCCTTCTTTTCTTTGGCTGGATATCGTCCTCTTCGTCAGAACTTTCCGAGGTGTTCTGTGGTGATTCGGCCAGGTTTCCAGGGGGTTGCAAGGTAAGAAGTGTGGAGAGCGGTGCTGGAGCTCGGGCTGCAGAAGTTCGCAAAGTAGGAGTTGCAGGCTGAAGAGGGTTGATCTGGCGGTACGCGTTGAAGAGCCAAGATATGGCGATGGAGGCTGCTTGGAAGGGGTTTCTTTCTGGTATAGATCGTGGAGACAATGTTAAGTCCGCCTCGAGGGCGGATTTCATAAGACTGGTGAGCTCCTGGGGGCTTTACTCGGCCATGTTGAGCACTTCTGGTGCTGTCATTTTCATAAGTTTCTCCAAGTTGTGTGCGTGGTGGTCCGAGGGTGTGGACGCCTATGCTCATTCGAGCTCTCTCAAGTGGAAAATTTCAGCCAGGAGCTGGTCTTTCGAAGGAAAGGGATCCAAACTTGTACGAATGTGAGGTGGCGCAGACTGCGTAACAGCGAAAAGTTGAGACACATTCACTTGGGACAAAAAGTACAGTGGGCTTTTCGTCCTCAAGTTTCCGAACGTGACGGGGGCGGACTGTGAAAGTGCGTTTGGGTCGGGCTCCATAATAGGAGTCGGTGCCAGAGTCGCTGGTTGAATTACCATGGGCGTGAGTGGTTCGGATGAATGCAGTTGGGATGGACCTGGTTGCGTTGCGCTGGGTTGCGATGGACCGGCTTAACTGCAACGGTAATCCCGTGGCAGCGACATGGGTTGACCGGCTTGTTATGAGATTTGTCTCAAGGGAAAGCAGTGAAACGTCTCACCAAACACAGCAAAACAGTTGAGGGTGATCGAGGATGCTGGATTCTTAGAGATTCCTTACCCTTCAATAGAGGCATTCCATGGCACCTGGTTCAAACCATTAACGGTCATGAGAAGAATTATTAGCCCTGAACGTTGTAAATCCAGTGGTTTGACCCGAGCCATGTCGAGATTCATGAACGTTGAAGGAAAGTCTTCAAACGGTTGGCGTCCGCACGGATTCTGTGCTGCTCCTCAGAAGGAATTGAAAGGTTCAATAACCAGGATTTACCGTCGCCCAAGTAGTACCGTAAAGAATTCAGTGATTTTTAACGGCTATTGATTGCGATCTGAGAAACAGGGACCCCTTTGGGGTAGTTTTCAGTAGCCTTTCCAATTCGGGCGGAGTGTGTGGTGAACTTTGCGTTCCCTATCTTGTAGTTCGAAGCAGCTGATTTAACACACGCCTGATATGATGCGTAACCTAATTGTTGAGCGAATAGTTGTTGATTACTGTTTGCTGACTTATACTGAATGAGCAGTTTGACTATATCTTCATCAAATATAGGGACGAACTGAAATTGTCCAGTACTGCGAGACGTTTTGCTGTCAAAAATGTTTACGCCAGCTACATGTGATCCATACAAGGAGATTCGTATATCTCCAGGTAGCGCTACTTGAGACCAATCCAACTTTAAAGCTTCGGAGGCTCTGAGCAAGCCGGCGTAGGACAACAAAAGCACAGAGGCGGCTTCTGTTTTTCTTGTTGAAATCAGATGCCATGCAAAGGCAAGCACCATATCTTTCGTCAGTGGTGGGGGAGATGAGAAGGGTTAAAGATGCTTCCACCCACTGATGCACTCTCGCGCCAGTCCAAGTTCCGTTTTAAGCATAGGGAGTTCTAGCAGAAGCATGCAAATTAGGTTGGACATCTCCTGCCTCCTACCCGGTCTTGAGTTTTTCAAATACTGATCTTGAATATACAGAGCAAAACGTTGGTCTAAGAGCAAGTCTACCAGCGGTGCAAATCACCTAATTTCCAAATTTTAGCCCGCTGTGACACCCTACTGGCGTTGTAAAAATTATTTTGGCGGTGTAAAACGGAGTTGATGGTGTATTTCCATGTGTATCTGTGACCCATTATACACCGAAAAATACACCGCCAACGCTCATTTTTCATTGCAATTCAACAATGAAGTGCCCAATGAAATGCGTCCGTGTAAAATCTGGCCATGATTGGCGCCAAACCCGCGCCCCATCCCACGTCTATCGCGCCAAAACCTATGCGCTCACCAGCGTGTCAGGAAACCGGGTTTGATCCTAGATAGTCAGTTATCCATGTACTGCTTCCGCGTCTAATGTTTCTCGCTCCACGTTGACGTCCTTGCCATGTAATGCTTGGAAATTTCTTCTGCGATATGTAGTGGTTTGAATTTGTAGCTGCAGCAGCACGAACGACAGTCCGTGTTTGTACAACCTTTGCTAAGAGCAGGTTTAGCTGTCTCCGTCGCTTTGCAACTCTCGAGACATCCATGAGAACAAGAAACAAATGTGTACTATGGAAGGAAGATGAGTACAAAGCACGTGACCGTAAATGCCAGAGCCAGTTTGAGAATCGGCGCCGGTCGGGAGCTTGGAGTAGGAAGGTCATACTTGTACGTTTGGAATCCGGTAAATAACCGAAACCAGTAGAGTTGCCATCCCAGTTTTTACAAATTGGCTGTGTATTTCGGCCTTTTGCGGTGTAAAAAATACCCCACTGGTAGACTTGCTCTAAGGATAATACAACTTTTCCTTGTGCTGCACGAGAATCCAAAAAGCTTGACAAGGCCAATATGTACTTCTGTTGCGTAGATAAACAGATAGTGGCGGCGATTAGTGGGTTTTCTTCGAAAAAAATGTTCCGCTGGGACAATGAAATCACAATTTGGAACACCAGAAGCAAAAGGAGCTTGGCTTAGCGTATTCAAAGTAGAGGTGGCAATTTGGTCTTGACCAGGTTTGGGAGATTGGAAGATGAACTGTGGGTATTCCCGGAAAAACAGACAGGTTGAGAGAGGATCTGTGTTGTATGCGCGCTGCATCGCTTCGGCTGCAGGTGAGAGGGATGAAGAGACCGCCTCACTCATTTTGAAAGGAACACAAGGGTCAAGCGCGGCATCACCTGCGCACTGTTGGTTCCTGACGTGAATAGAGAGCCTCTGAGAGAAGCCTCTTGTTCCTGGTTAAAAACCCCTATTCTTCTTCTCAGAAAAGCACAGCTTTTTGCGCATGTCTATAACACTTTCTCGTAGATTTGCTAAAAAAAAGAGGTTAAACAACGTATTTCTAAATCAAGAGAAATAAACCCAAAAAATTGATATAATGCTACATACCTCTCTATTTTCAGCAAACCAACTTATTGTTAAAAATCGTATTTTTCTTTATACTAGTTTTGACACTTTCTGAAGACATGATACGCTTATTTGCTACTTTATTTTCTCTTAGCCCAATATATTTACTAGCTCTTATATAATCGCTATTTATTACAAAGGTATGAAAAAAATAAATATGCAAAGTTTCACCTTCAATTACATTTATTCGCAAAAACAATTCACTGCTACGGTTTCCGGTCAAATAGTGACATAGTGGTTAGATGCGTACAAAACACGTACATATTCAGCTCTTTGACGTACAAAATACTGCTCAGTTGAACACATATTTATACTTCATCGTTACCCGAAGAGTCACTAAGTATCTCTATATAAAGGCACATTTATTTTCCTAGAAGCTCTTAAGAGAAAGCTTCTAATAGACTTCTGTTCCATTTGAAATTGTTTGCCAACCATCCTTCCGACACTGCGTATCTATAAGTATCGACACGATGTCGGATGCTACAGCCAAAGTTATGAGCTCGAAAGAAAATCATTTTCCAAGCAATATTTTTATACCGACACGAATTCTTTCTAATATGGGTAATCTCCCTTAGCGTGAAAGAGTCTACGAATGGGATAAAACAATACAAACGTGCGCTAATGGTGGTGCTAATAAAGTCAAAGTTGCTGCGGCAACTTTGACAGTGAGTTTATATATCTTCGTAGATGTATCAAAAAAACAAAAAACCCGTCGAAATTAGAGAGCTGATATCTATCAACACTATTCAAGAATCATTTTTCTACTAGCCGGATTAAAATTGGTTCCAATACTTTTGTTTTATGAATATAATATATGAAGTTCACTGGCAGTGTGTCAACTCCTGAGTAGCCATATCTAAGATCAGCCATTGCAACATTATGTGTCTCTCACGATGCTCCTCGACCTGGTGCATAGCCTATGAGCTGCCTTTCCTTGCCTGTTTCATCACTTTCAAGGCCATCTAGTTTCTTTTCGACCGGAGTTTTGACCTCATATGAAGTCAACCCGTCTGAGGTCGAAAAAATGAAAAACTTGCATTTTCAAAATGGCAGACGGCATTTTCAAAGTTAAAATTTGAAAAGAAAATCACACTCAACCTAGCTGTAGCTCAAGTAGAAAGAAACCTTCTTGGCCACTCGAGACCGTAGCTCAGCGGTTTTAGACCATTTTAGAGCTAATTAAGACCAAGTTCAAACCTCGCCTGAGTTCATTGTAAAACTTTATTTGGAGCTCGACTACTTCTAGTTTTGAACTAACTTCAGAACTTATACATAGCCCGCATGAAAAGCAGACGGAAAAGAGTGACATTTGGTAAAAAAGTTGTTTTTTCTTAAGTTAAATTACATCTAGCAAGTTTAATGACGCAAATTAAAATATTAGAAAGCTATTAGTAATTTAACTTTCTTTTGTTGGGAAACTTAAATCCTTCTTTTTGTACTCAAACCGGCGGTTGACAATCTTTTGTATACTATAATATGTGTACTAAAGAGTGACACCATGACAATTGTCTAAATAAAGGGCAAAACAATCTCTACCTGTACCAGTGTGGCATAAACAAACCTCTTTGTTCCTTCTTAAATGACAGTCAGAACATATAAACTTAGACTTTTTATTTCCTCCGCATGAGTTGCATCGACCTTGATACAGAGCTTTTGATATGCTTCCATCATTTATTTTCCTTTTCTTTTATGTCTGCATCTAATGAATTCCAGTACCAGCAGATTTTGGGTGTAAATCATCGGATTCACCTCCTTTCTTATTTATTCCAATGAGACCTGTTTCATTCCAAGTGTTTTCGATGAGTGCGTCAGCTAATTCCCAATAATAATTGTGTAGGCTCTTCAATTGACTGCCACCATTGGATGCTTTGTAGAGGTTCCAAGCATCGACGATACAGATGGACAGAAGGGAGCAATTGACACGAAAAGACCACCCTTTTACCTCGATTTTCTTCTCAAGCTTCAAATCATTTTGACGGGATTGATTTTGTCTATCGATCATTGAACATGTTTTCTAGTATTCCTCACACGTAAGGAGTAGAAACCGTCCAGTTCAATCTTTTTGGAAGTTTTTCCTTCCCTCCTCCATCGTTCCCTAGTTATAGCAGTACTAGGATTCACTGTTCCAGAAGTTGATATAAAGTACCTTCATTCTCAACCCTCCCACATCACTGCCATTAAATCTGTATTAATTCTAGTCTCTTTCGATACCGTAGAAACAAACTCACCTCTGTTCGATAAAGTGATTTCAGAAAGTTATTTCATCGGATAGCCTCGAGTTGCAGTTTTTATAACTCCCGAAAATCTCAGTCTATTTTGGAGAAGAGAATTTGCCGTATGCACACTGGCAAAGAATGAATCTGCACACACTAATCGCTCGCAGCCAAACTATGGCGGCAACAGTCGTAATAGAACTGCAGTGCTATGTCCATGATCTGAAGAAACCTCTAAAGCAAGCATTTGAGATTTCATATTAAGCTCAATTCTCAACATAATGCCAATTCTTCCACAGCAGACGGTCTTCATTTCCAATTTATTTTCAGGTTTGCGATCCAAGGTGGTATACTGAGGAATGCCTCCATCGATCCAGTGACCTCCCAATCCGTACCACCGTGATATGCTTTCTTCAACACAGAGAGCATGAGATGGTGTGACAACGCGCCATACCTTAAACGTCACGATCGCGAGTGCCACTAAAAGATATACAACTTTTCAGCATCTCAAATCTATTTCGTGACATCCCCCTACCAATTGAAGGGGCAGGAAGATAACTTAAAAAATGTTTTGGGCTTTATAATTCCCTTCGATCTGAAAATTCTAAACGCGTCATAAGAATCAATACGCCGAAGAGCTTGAGAAGCTCTCCATGAGATGTTTCGGCTGCTAAACGATCCATAAGCTTTGCATTAGTCTTCTCCACAATTGAATGCAGGTAGCAAGTAGGAAACATTCACATAAAGTAGTCAATAGATTCCATACCATGTGGCACATGACGAGAAGAGATAAATTCTATAGCTGGACCAATCACCTTCCGTTGATGCAAAATTATGCAGCCATTCAATGGCGTACAGATTGCATGCGTGTTCTACTGTCTCTTATGAGTCGTCAGTGATTGCTTGACGGCAACTGAAGATTCGCTTTCGTCAGAATGCAAAAGTTGCTTATTAGGAGGGACTGTGCTTTCTTCAGTAGATTGAGCCACATCAGCACTCGACAATGTCTCGGAAACAGCCGGAATTGCTTGCGATTCTTCCCCAACATTACTGTCGAGCTTTACACTACATAACGGTAGAGTACACTCTTTTTCACGATTTGGTAGAGATAAATTAATGGTGATAAAAGTGATATTTCGACCATTCACTAGTTTGGTCTCCACATTTATCACCGTTCAATTGACGGTTTTAGATTTCCAAATTCACCCGAAGAAGCGATTGCAAGCCGGCTTGGAGGTGACAAGTCGAGCACGGCTGTGTACAGTTGTTCCAATAACACGGTGAAGATCTGTTGACTGCGGCATATTGGAGAGATCTCGGTGACGTGACAGCAGAAGTAAACAGCCTACAAAGAAGTTGACGGAGTTTTGATTTACTTTTGCTCGGCCTTTGAAAGAAAGATCCCGGACGGTTGACAAACTAAGTTTTTGAAAATTTATGGGACTTACAGCACAATCAATACTGGCCTCATATGAGTTCAATGTCGAATAGACACTAGTCAACGAAGTCGCAAGATGAACAACACTAATAATGCCAATGATGCATCACTCTCAAGCAATCAATTATCTCCTACTAAACCATATTCCATCCCGCCCAGAGGCTCGAGATCTACTGCCTTTGAACTACAAAATGTGCCGCCTACACAACCGAACGACCACATCACAGCCTCAATACTGCCAACAGCGCAACCAACGTCTGGTTTTGTGCTACCCTCTGCGCACGCCCCACCTTTCCGACTACTAATGCAAAGCATACCCTTAATATCACTTCGACGTATTGAACTCTCTGGGTCGGGATCAAAGCCTGTGCTCAAGGGCCGATTAAAACAAGCCCGAGTGTATGATGCGAAGGAAATATTTGAACTCTCTCGCTTATGTGAGGAGCACAAATTCGTTGGTGGTCGAGGCCTAGAGGCTCGACATGGGCTTGAGCGCGGACAAGCACCCAACTGGACAAAGCACGAAACAGCAAGAGTGTGTCCCGTAATTGCCGATTCGAGACATTCGGCTATGGTTCTCGTATGTACCAAAGAATCGAGACGCGATCGGAACTCGATGCCGGCCGCCACGATCCGTTTTCATGCAAGTTTTTACAGCTGTTTAACGACGAAATTTTTCGGCCCAATATCCTTGATGCAGTATGTGGAGTTACAGAGGATGTGTTGCTGGTGTTATCTGAATGAGCACCCCCACATTCGGAATGGAACGATTCTGAAACAACGTTGGGGAAAATTGAGATCTGCATGCACAATAGCAAGCGCGAAATATAACCGCTCGGGACAGGGCGATCCTGACACGTTTCGTAACTTCACGAGCAATGACGATCACAAGCGATGGCGATAGCATTTCATATATGCACTGCGTGTTCCACAAGCTTCCTAGCTTGGATGCTGTTGTGCGGGATATCCTACCAAACGCACACAATGAGGAGGGTTTCAACGATATCGACGCCTGTCGTGCTTGAATTTCACCTGTACAATCCTCATCCCATAAGCGAAGACGAAAGGAAGGCATTGGGTCTGTCGCGGCTGCCTTGAACAAAATGGCGGAGACTAGCACTTCACCGCATCCGATTGTGATTCAGAATGGTTCTAATGCGGGTGCTACTGGTTTAAATATAGTGAAACTGGAGAGCGGAACAGTTGCTTCAACTGTATCTTCGTTGATGGAGCTGGAGGTGAAAATTATGAACAGCATTGAAGCTATTCACGGCAGAAGTCGTACTACACAGAGTGAGTCTGGGGACGTGACGTTGAAGGTTCTTCAGTGACGTCTGGTAAGTACAAGGCAGATAATTGACAAGGGTATGTCCAGCATGTATGATGCGGAACAAGGTAAGAAAGGCGATAATGAACCAACCTAGACTGTCCGGGCTTACCTATCACGTTTACTGTGGTCAAGCATATATTTTGCTTTTCTGATACTTTCAAAATGACACCCTACGCAACTGCTACATATCTCGTTCACAAATAAGGCCTACGACGACCGCTCGCTTCTATCTCGTGCATTAAGTCTATTCGCAGCTCTGATGATTCCAAATCACGGCGTCGGTAATGAAGCTCCTCGTTGAGATCTCATTCGTCTTGCAAATATATGAATGTGTCGGCTGGTTCACTATTGTTGGTACTGACTGAATCAGAAGGTGGGAACCACCCAATTGTTTTCTTTATCCATGATAAAATTATGTAGTTTGCAGCAAACGGTGATAATTTGAACGTTCTTTGAGATAGAACATCTCAACGGTCTCCAGAACACTCCCCATCTTCCGAAAAGGATTCCGAAGCTTTGCTCAATGAATGTGCGCGCGGATGAGTGTCAATAATTGAAGCAGCTTTTGGATGTGATCCATCTATAACCAGGCCATGGCATTAGGAGTCTATTAGTTCATGTATATGCGTCATCAGCTGCTATCCCAAAGCCGGGAAGAAATCCGTCTTCTTTTTCAAGAAGAGTTGCTGAACTTGTCATTGAAAAGGCTGTGTTATCATGAGTTGATCCCTGGGAGAGGCATGATATAAACGTAAAACGGTACCGAGAGTCACACATTGCCTTCAAATTAAGTGCGAAGAAGCCCTTCCTGTTATAGTATGTGGAAGGATTCGCTGATTCTGACGCTGAAGGTTCCAGAGTCTTAATAGCAATTCCTTCTATGGCACCGCAGCACGTATCTAGGGCACTTTATTCCCTCCTTTTAAAGCCTTTCGCTACTTGGGAGAGCCATGCGTCATCTTTATACGGGAAGGATATATCTATAATCATATTCAATATACCAATCTATTGTGTCTTCGATATAGTAGTACACTTCAGAAAACGAGAGGAAATGTGCCATACAAATGTCAATGTATGAACCACCGGTTAACTACCTTATCGTCATAGATAGAGGCAGTAATGGGGAGCTTTTTCTGAAGGGGTACTGGGTTGTAGAGGAATTTGTTTTGCAAGGAGCATGAAAGAACCTGGTGATATTCTATACATGCGCTAGAACAATCTAGGAGAAGTTCCAACCCAGATGTTGTAAAATGAAAACAGCGGACGACGAATAGTATGTTCACCACGTCCCATAGCTTTCATTACCTCCGTAATTACTGCAGAAACTTACCCGCTATGCTTAACCTTGTTATTTGGCGCTTGGATATAATTTCAGACGCACATGCTGCCAGATGTCCGCGCTTCATAGCTGTCTTTCAATATTTGTGTGAAGACAGAGATTTGCAGAGGCAAGAGATTCTTGCTTCTGCTTCTGAAGAGCACCTGTTCGTAATATGCGACTGATTAGCTTTTATACTCTCTGTACACTGGTGGTTACTTCTACAGTTCTTGTAAATTCCAAGAAAACTAGTACTTCTATTGAAGTCTGCTCCGTGAGGAAACGGCTTTGTTGCTCTACCTGGCTTCCAATGCGCAGGTAAGTGACAATTTAGCTAGTAATATAGCGTTGTTGGCGGATTTAATGACGAAGAAGACAAGCATTTAAGTACAATGTCAGCACATGAGTGGACTGCTTCTCGTCGTTTTCATTCGACATTGAAATGTTCCTTTATCGCTGAAGGTGACCTACCTATGAACAAGTTAATTATTGCTGTGATGTAGACAAACACTCATCCGCTAAATATTGGGTAGTGGATGCTTGGCTTGAGAACGCCTGTGCTTTGCATCCCGCTTGTAAGATGGATACTCGACACTGCTTTATGTTGCGTTTGGTGCCATTCTTCCTTGATAATTTCGAAGAGAAGTGCAATACAGCAGTGATAGAGCACGATAGCAGCGCAGCACACGCACGCACGCAACTATGTTACTATTCTTCTACACGCTCTTAAATACCCTTTAACACTTGAACAAATACTTATTTGCGTTCGCATCGGTATGAGAGAGCTGCTTGGCAGAGAGCATGACAGGCAGCTGGGCCTCCACTATCGGCCTCTATGCTGGGCAGAGCGACGTCCACGCCGTAGCCACTAACACTGCCACTTCTTTTGGGGTCCAGGAGTGGCACCGTGCGGTACGATGGCACGTCGAAGTCTCCAAACTCGATGAAAGTGGTGATGTCTTTTCCGTCCACATTATCTGCCAGGTTCTTTGAAGCGGAGCGGGCTACACGTCAGAGCGCCAAATCAATTGCAAGAGGTTATATGCTATTTTGTTGGCAAACTATTGGAACTTCTAAAAAGTTCAGTACCGCCATAATTTAGTCCCATACGATGATAAAAGGTATTGGAACGGGCCTAAGGTAGTCGAAGAGATCGTAAATCTAAAAACAAAAGCCTCAACTGCTAACCGGATACCTCAAATCGTACGGCGATCCACAAAGGTAACGTGCTTTAAGAAATCTATATCAGCTTATATCAAACGTTTTGCTGCTCCCGCGCCCTCGAATTCGAGTCTCGTGAAGGCGTACCAAGATTTTAGCGTTAGGGAGAACATCTCCACCAAACTATTGCCGAACGACAACCTCTCATCGTAGAAATTTACCCATATCATTAAGAATCTCTTGGTCTCGGTTGAAAACAAAATCGAATGCGATGCTTCCGTGATCCTGCGCACTTCTGTTCGTGCGAATAAGATTAAAGGCGTCATGGTAGCTGCAAACCACGGTATCCTAAACGATGAGAATAAAACGATGTGCTAGGATTCGATCACAGCTATCAAAGCAGCTATTCTTGAACACGATAATAGCTGTGATCAAGAAGATGTCTGTCCTTGGATCCGTTTGCAACATGTCATATGCGCATTGGAAGAAGCAAGACTCGAGGAGGAGAACATGGTCGAAATCAAACGTGTTAACAACCAGCAGATATCATCCAAAAAGTCATTTGTAAACTCAAAAAAAATGTAAAGAAGTTCCGTAAGCGTATGCACGAGTCCGACGGTAATATTCCTAATACTGATTTGATAGATGTATTGAAGGAGGAAAATACCAACAAGAAGCATAACGATCAACCAAAGAACGAAAGAAATCCCAAGAAGTACTTTACACCGACCAAACGCGCTCAAAATCAACAAATACATGAAGAAAAGAAGAAGATGTATTTTCAGTAAGAGACTCGCCTATACCCAATACCGATCCGAATCCCATTCTCGAGGAGGGTAGTATGATATCCTCCGGGGGGATAGTTTCCACCATGCTGTTAGGTCAAGCTATGAACCACTAGTTTGAACCATACAAACCGAGATCAGTTTATTGGCGAAATTGGGGGCACAACTGCATCGGATCTAAGAGGATTGCAGTTACATGGACCCTCTCCCTGCAAGAAATGAACAACCAAACTAGGCAGTTGACATTCGACTTATTTGACGACAGCTCACCACTCACCATTGGACTGCATGTTATGAAGTACAGAGTGACCGGCTTCTCCAAGGAGCCGGCCACCATCGCGATCAATCGGCTAAGAGATTCAGCACCGCGGGTACTCCAGATATATATCACATCAAACTCTGTTTAGAACGCCTGTGGTATAGTGGGCCCGAGTTGATGCGCAGCGTATTCGATTGGCCGTTCACGTCCGAAGGGGTAGTGCACGGTGGGCCGGTGCAGCGGCACCGCCACGTGTAAGATCTAGTGGTCGAGTGCGGGACGCGTTGGCACAGCGTACAAGTTGGACACGTGTGCAAGTTGTGTGGTACCGGGCTGTGGCACAGTAAGTGGACCGATCGTATAGTAGTCAGTAGGGGGCCGAGACCCAATATTTAGTTGAAGCTCGGATCTCGCTGCCTCCCAATCGTAAACGACAAGCATCTTCTGCCGAACGTCTTTCTTGTCAACTTGCGTTACAATAGACAGCACGGCTACTCCTTCATCGAGTTTCTCACACCGTCTATACCCTTCCGTACGTTCTTGTACGTCCCTGGTGATACTAATCACCCACTCTCCCCTCGACCGCCCGGTGCTCCCGCCACTTCTCCACGTTCGGATTCATTACAGACACACAACTGTATTCCGCCACCGCTTCCATTTAAAGACAGCTTCGGACTTTCTACTTTATTGTGTTATACCACAACGCCAAAGTTCACATCTTGATTATACCAACAGTATGGAATCATAATTTTCGAATAATACAACGAGCACGAAGACAACCACACTGGGCACAGGGCTGCACAGGCCCCACATGATCCTCCATATGGGATCATCTCGTTGTGTGAACGAGGCGGAAGCGCATCTGAGGATGGGAAACGAGAATCACATTGTGTATTCAAGAGTTTTCACGTATGCGACGATTCAGGTACACCCCTGCCTTCGAAAAAGATCTCTATAAGCCACGCCAATCAAGCGTTTGACATGGAGATAAAGATTGACTATATGTTCTTCAAGATCAGAGAAACCAAGTATCTAATCATTAACATAGTCGATTGCAGAAGTGGTTCCTCTGAGACAACTATCGCATCGAATCGAGAAGCAAGAACCTCCTTATCAGCAATTGAGACAGAATGGCTCAATAGACACGGAGCTCCGGCGCCCTATCGGCGGATGGTGAGTACAATGGTAAGGAGATACGGAAATTCCTGTCCAGTAGCAAAATTACTTTTGAAACACGCCCCATGAGGGGATCGCTGAAAGGAAGAAAAGAGTAATTAGAATCATACTCGAAAGTGTGCAAAAGAAGAATACACTGGGAAGTTACAAGACCATTCGGTCGCGAGCTAAATTCTTATCCAACTGCTTCAAAGGATCAAAAAATCTAAGTTCATTCGAACTCGCGAAAGGGTACGCCCCGTCGCGTCGGAAAGATCCGTGACGCTTGGTAACAGAAGAACTGATGACATCATACACGGAACAAGCAGCCACCAGATTGCTGCAAAGGGCGTTGAAGACTCGCAACCATTCAAACATCACCCTATCCTGTATAAAGCCGGGCGACGAAGTACTACTCTACTTCAAGACCACAGCGAATAACGTTCCTAACTAGTGGCGTAAAGCAATAGTCGTTAAAGCTGAAAAACACATCGTTGAAGTACGTCGTGCTCAAAAAGATCCAGTATCGATGATCGCCTACGACGACATAAGACTGCGAACTAGATTGAAGTTAGCTCGCGGTTTGAGCGAAGAGCTGATGTCAGACTACATCGACCTCACCCTGTCCTCGGGCACGGAAAGTGATGAAAGAAAGGCTGTTCGACTATCTGCTTCATTCATGGCATCACATTCCATCGACGCGGGAGTAGTTCACAAGGACATGGGCCAGTGTACAAATGAGCTCCTCGAAAATCCAGCAATCACGGATACTCGAGATCTGGAATCAAACAAGCAAGGAGTACTCAAACAGATGAAGAGCGCCATCGGATCATGACAATTCACAGCTCAGGAGTTCCAGTTCGTACCACCCTTGGATTCTTAGAAGAGCCGTCGACAAGGAACACGATGATAATTGGATTTAGGCATATGTCGAGATCCATGAAGGAGACTTGCCTTGAGGCGAGAACTTCATATCATCTCATACAGTGTATAAGGTGAAATAAGACGAAGAAGGACACCTGGAACTGAAGTCCAGGCCGTGACACATGGAAATAAATAAATTCTGAAGAACAACATCAGGAAGGACTGTTCCAACGCCGACATGATCATAGTGAGGCTGATAAGCGTTGCATTTTGCCCGGACCTCAGATTCGGTGTAGCCGACATCAAAGGCGCGTTCCTTCAGAGTGGACCCATCAAGAGAGATTTATATGTCAGGCCCCCTCCAGAGTTCAGAACGAAGATTAAAGTCCTCCGGAAGCTCACCAAGCTACAATACGTAATCTTAGACACCGGCAGACAATGGTCGAAGCCGATTTAAGCATGGATGTTCGATGAACCGAACGTATCAAGGGTTCCTAGGGTAAAGCAGCTGTTTTTGAAGCGGAATGAAGACCGGAATATTAAGCTTCTAATCGCTAAAATAGTTGACTACCTACTTGTCTTTGGCACACGGCAGGGGATATCAGAATTCATGCATGACCTTGAAGCAGGGTTTGAAGTAGGTAACATACGGCTCGCAGGCAAGCTTTCTTTTTTAGGCTGTGATACAATACAAAATGAAGAGAAGAGCGTCACACTTTCGATGAAGGTATATATGAAATATCTCTAGCAGATCAAGCTATCAAGAGCACGAAGGAGGGAAAGAAAGGATCGAGCTACCAGCGAAACGATGGGCCAATACCGCTCCCTTGCGGGTATAATAATTTATCTTTGTTCAGCGGTACTTTCTAAAGCCTTTTAAGTTACGTCACGAAAGCAGCAGGAGCTGGGAGATCCGAAAGTGAAGCACTTAATAGACGTCAACGTAATTTTGTAAGGGATATGTCAGCTCGAACCAAAGATGACTTTCATCAAACCAATGAGGGTCACGTGCACTAAGCTCATGAGTCTTTCAGACGCTTCCCACGCCTGTAGCGAACACTTCTATGGACAAACCGGTTTTAATTGCGGTTTAAGCTATTCTCATGTCTCGGCGAGACACTCATATTTTACCTCATATACTAGTCCAGCACTTAGCAACGGAAAGTCACCTAATCCTCGTTTGGCGCCGAGATATTGGCATGTTCAGAAGCAGAAGACAGAGGCTTTGACATGAAGGAGAAGAAAACGGACATTTTCCCACAGATTGGACTACATCATCACATCTTAGTTGAATTTAAGGCCTTGTTTGACACTACCACTACCCTTCATGAATGCCGTGAGTTTTTTTACGGTACACAGTGACTACGATACGAGACGCATTCTAATCCGGTGATTTTGATAAAATCACATGGGTTCCGGTTACAATCAACATGGTTGATGCCCTAACCAAACGTAGCATATATCACTCGGTTAGAATGAACAAAATGGTTATCAAAGGAATCTGGGATATTGTCTTTTCCAAGTGAAAGAGCCATGATCACGATTTCTGGAAGTAATGATAATCTCATCATTCCGTTAAGCGATATTAGCGCGACGAGGGGTGTGTTAGATACGTAGAAGACACATACATATTCAGCTCCCTGACGTACAAAATATTACTTAGTTGAACACATATTTATACGTCATAGTTAGCCAAAGAGTCGCTAATTATCTCTATATAAACGCCCATCGACTATCCTAGGAGCTTCCGAGAGAGGTCTCCTGGTATACCTCTGTGCCAATTGATATTGTTTGTCAACCATCCTCCTCACACTGGGTAGCTATGGATATCGACACGAGGCCAGATGCTACAGCTAAAACAGTAAACCCCCAGAACAAATCAAAATTTGGGGACAAGTAAATGCTGCCAGGGTTGTGAGCACGCAAGAATGCCAATAAAGAACAGAAAAGTAAAACATTTGGTTCAATTTTGACCAATCAGAAAGTCAGACACATCTCTAGGTCACCGCTCAACGGGCGAAAGGACCCACATGTCGGTAAGGCCGTCTTCTGATAACATACTTGTATTAATTGCTATAAGGCAAGCCGTGGAGATAAATCAACGTAACGAACTGTTTTGGCTTGAACTGATGGCATGGAATCGCAATTCATAGTCGCGCACTGCAGAAAAGAATAGTTCACAAGCAATAAAATTGGCAAAGAGGTCTGCCCGGAGCTTTTTTCTTTGGCTCCTGGGCTAATCCATGTGCCTTTGAATAAGAATAATATCCAACCCTTGAGCTATCAACAAACATACGACTAGTTGACACTAGACTACGTCAGTCCGCAGCAGTTTACGTATTTGTACGACACTGAGAACTGTAAAATCGTGTTGAAAGTTAAATGCAACTTATTTGGCATCAATACCTTCCAAACAATATGTTGTAGAACAATTCCAACATTTATAACACACTGCGTTTGGTTTCACTTATCTAGCTACTTATTTCAGATTCAAAACAAAACATGGGCCCAAACGATAGAATTCGTTGACTTGCCGATGCCTATAACCGACTCACACTGACCAAAGCAGCTTCAAGGATGAACAACTCTAGTTGCAAAAATCAGCCAATCACACATTCTCGTGGACTAACCCGTCTTCTTTGACGGTTTCTTTACTACTTTTCAAACGGTTTTTTTAAGCCATTAGTTCCTTCGTTTACTTCTCCAGACAAATGACCCATTGAATTAACTAATTCCATTTTGCGGCGACGAAAGACCTTGCACGCGCAACAAGCCACCGTTTTACCAAATGAACCATAACAGAAAACGTGTCTTCATTGCAATTCTTAAGGAGAACGATTACGTCAAGGCTGTTGCCATTGTATCACGCACGTGTGCTTTCCGTATGTAGTGCAACGCCAAAGGCAGAAAGAAACCACGAAGAAGTCCGAGATCTTCCTTCTTAGGAGGGCAGTCAGCAGACAGAGCCTTTCTGACAAGGCACGACGAAGTCGGGTGTAAGCCGAGTCCAAGCCGTTACGACGGAGCGCAGAAAGTTGAGCAGAGAATCGGTAGGCCACCAGGTGTGTGTTAATGTACCCTCGCAAGAGATACGAGTCCACAGAAGTGGGAAAAGAGAAAAGGGATTCCGCGAGAGCAGAAAATGGAGAGAAGGAAAAGAGAAAGAGGTACAAAAGCAACGGTAAACACCGGGGTTTTCTCTGAACAGGGTCGAACGCGACAAACAGCGGTAAAAACTCCCACAGTTGGGTTCTATTAGAGGATGCAGGGAGGATAGACAACCTGTAAGCTACGGAGCCTCTCTTTTGGAAGGAGTCGATGACCGCTGAAGGCGAAGAAGTCTAGAGCTAACCCTGGTTGGGGGAACTTTAATGTGCACGGCGGCGAGGTCTGCGCCGAGCTAAGTAGTGAGCTCGAGCCAACAATAATTAAAAAAACTAACTAGATTAGGCCCACGTCCAGTGGTAGTCACCCACGCGCCGTGGCCCCCATTCGGCGTGTATGTGGCCAACCTCATGACTCATCCGTAATCCATGTGTGCTTCACATTACAGCGGTTGATACTATTCATATTCTCCGACTAGAAGCGATCAACCGACTCGTCGGAATATGACTAAGTAGTTGGAAACCTCGTTCTGAGAGCGTTGCCCCACACGGCCTCCTCCTTAGGCGGAAGTGTCACCAAGAAGAGGAAAGCGACGGCGGAAATCATGAAAAATAAAAGCAC
Organism: Gracilaria gracilis; assembly: GCA_030374805.1. Lineage (NCBI taxonomy): Eukaryota > Rhodophyta > Florideophyceae > Gracilariales > Gracilariaceae > Gracilaria > Gracilaria gracilis. The sequence continues at coordinate 95,536 of JARGSG010000039.1, read as the reverse complement.
GCTCTCGTCCGGCTCGCCGGAAATTTCTGCTTCGCAACCAGCGCGCACTCCTGCACTCGCAGCTGCCATGACTCCAATGCATTGTCCCAACACGTCGGTTACCAACGACCTTACTCCTCCGACTTCTGTCCCCGACCTCAGCATGAGTGGCAAGTAACACCCTCCCCCGGGGGATTCACTGGATTGAAAAGCTATTCTGTAAAATTAGAAGCATTCTGAACCAGTACATGTAGATCAATTACCAATTAAAATTTTTTTGATTACACACGGTTCATGTGCAATTTCCCGCGTTTTCCAGTTATATGCACGCAAGTGAGGTAGATTGGTTCCATGGGTAAGGACTTGGAAGCGTAGAAGCGCGCAATCGCACGTTTTTGTGGCAAAAAATTACTACAATTTATGGCTACAGTAGGCCCCATTATTTGGAACGCACGCACAAGTTTTGGCATGCGCATAGCAAATTGTGCACTGGCCAGGAAGTCTCCGGTACATTGCGAAATGCACGAAACGATTTGTCCCGTAGCAAGTTGCGATTTGCGGATGTGGCCACTATATCCGAGACTTCGCGGTTAGTGCACAATTTGCTACGAGCATTGCAAGATTTGTGCGTTCCAAATTATGGGGCCCACTGTGGCCATAAATTGTAGTATTTTTTTGCCACAAAAATGTGCGATTGCGCGCTTCTACGCTTCCAAGGCCTTACCCGTCGAACCACTCTACTTTACTTGCGTGCATACAACTGGCAGACGCGGTTAATAGCATATGAACCCGTTTATAATCAAAAATTTTAGTTGGTAATTGATCTGGATGTCCTGGTTCGGAATGTTTCTAATTTTACAGAATAGCTTTTCATTTATGTAATTTAGTGCATTCTATATCTGTCTTGTAAGCCATACGGCAACGTCCCCCCGGAAAAACTCAACATCTCGCGGTGTTGATTGTATCGCTTTAAAGGAAAACCGAATCTCTATAGCTGGTTTAGCTTTTAATATTCAATACCTAACCAGGATAACTTTAGTAGATTTGCTGTTGTACTACAAGTGTACCGAAAAAATTTAATAAAATTCAATAGATCCAGAAAGTACACGGAAAGAAACACCTCTATATACCACAGATATTGCAATATTTTGCAACAACACCCCTTGTTTTACCTGTTTCGTGGGCTCAAAAAATAATAAAACTACAGTACTACGCTTTCATTTTTGTACTTGAACTAAAATATGCTACGTTGATCAGGACTGCTAAAGGTCCGTTGGAGCAAGAGGCAGACTACTTTTTAAGTCAACGGGAACATTTTGGACTTCTCGTACCACACGACGAAGATGAGTTCAAAAATATGTGTAAGTTTTATTGAAATCGGGAAACGCAGCTACTGAAAGGCGCGGGAAACACTGTTTTTTGCATTTAGGTAACCCATCATGTTATTTTACGTAAGATATTTTTCCTGGTCACGTAACAGTTTGTAAAAGAAGTGCCTTAATAGGTGGGAGTATTTTGGACAAGTATCATTTGTGTACGCGGTTGCTGTAGGTTGTGCATGTTTTACACCCAGTAACTGCAAATAGTGTGTGTGCTTATATAGTGTAATAACAGAAATGGTGTGGGTGTAATTGACCCACACTATTAATGGTACAAAGGAATCGTTCCTTAGACCACAATTAGTGGGGGTAGCAATTACAATTTGCGCGGGAAAGTCACTTGACGACAGTTCTGTTCGAAACATAACGTCTCCACCTCTCAATATCTTCGATCAGTACCAACAGGTCTCACCACCAGTATTGCCTCACTTCATGACAGTCCCGCCCTCGGGCTCTCCCATCGTCGCTGCATTCCGACGCGCAGCTGGAGACACAGCCCATCAGATTATGGCGTCCGCGTGCTGAACTGGCGCTCATGCACCAGGTACAGCTTCTCCAACACCATCCAACGAGCAACAAGTTGTATTGAGCAGCACAGACACAGCATCTGTAGGTCGATAAGAACCAAAGACCTCGCGCTCAACACAGAACTGCTGAAAATCGCTGATGTCACCAAAATCGCGTCATGGATGACGATATATTCAAGTCCTCATGGCACTAAAAACAGTGCACCAAAGACAGTATCCCAGTTTCCCCAGTTCTTCCTTAGGAGTACGAACGCAAATCTATAGAAGGCCACTCGTACTTAAAACGCTCGTGCACAATAAGTTGAGTACAAAAGATATTTGAAAACAAAAGGCTCGGGTATAGCCATCAGGCGATGCAATTTCCATGGAATTAAGCGGGTAAACTTGATTGCAAGATCAGGACGAAAGACCAGGGTGTGGATTAGAGAGTTTCAATTAGAATGGTTCATGAAATTCATAGACTTAGAAAGTTGGGGGTCAATTCAATCGGCTAACTCTCCATATCATGGCTTTGCAGCTCATCTGTGACTGGAAGAAGCAAAGCTATCACAAATTTGTTATAGACCCCGCCACTAACAAGCTCATTTCCTAGTGTATCAACCGCCTTTGGATACAATCGTTCACTGATCGATATCGCATTATTAGCCGAGCACGTACAGGAAAACATCTTCTATCACCAGAGAAGCAGTTCTACATCGAGAAAATCGTTGCATTTTACCTTAGCCTGATGGCCAAAGCATTTCGAAAGGGTGACTGGAATGATTGTGATGTAGAAAACGCCGACGAAAGGCATTATAATTATCAATATGAACAACGGACGGACGCTTGGGTTCTGCGGGGAGAAAGAAGTTAAATATTCCGATGCAGTTTTTGGCGAAGAGGGAATGGGGATGGTCGTACGAATAAGTAGAGAGGTTCATGCGCGCATTGAGCCAGTGTTCATGGTTTTTCAAAACAAAAACGGATCGTATCCGATAAGAGGAGTTCCAGACAGTGTGACTAATGTTTTGTACCAGAAAGGTGCCAAAGGGTGGGTGGACACAGTTGTTATGTCACAGTGGCTGAACGAGAGAAAATTTATTGGGCCCGTCCGCAACCAACGGCGAAGAGTGCTCTTCGTAGACAACTGCAGCTGCCACAATTCAACAACCGGTTTGCAAGCAGCCGCACAGTTCATCAACACGGAGATTTGATACTTCCCTCTGAATTGCCCTGATCTTGGCGAATCGGCATATTCTTTTTTCATCCGGAAGAGAAAGAGTGCCTAAAGTGCACGCTGGGAGAAATGTAAAATGGGGAAGAGCAAACAGCAGGCCTGGTCAAACTCTGGTAGGGTTGTTCATCTGGGGAAAAGTTACTTCCTGCGGTTGCCTGCATTAGCGTTGCAAGACGTAAACCGCCAGAGAGACGGAGACGGATTGGTCTACACGCGCAAGGCCATGATTCGCTCCGGACTATCGTTGAACCTGGACGGCCTCTGGGAAGAGCGTCAACTTTCCCCATGGCTTCAGGAGGTCATTGCTAAGCACCGAAGTCACTTTGATGGCCAACCAGTTGTAGAATGAAATTGGAAATAACGGCACCGTCACTTACACTAATTAGGTCCTAAAAAATAGTGTTTACTACTCTAATTTGGCATAAACCTCAATTACTGCCATACTAGTATTAGTGTAGCCCACACTTATTCACGACTATTTTATTCGAAAATTGCTTCGTCAAATAGTGTCAGTGACACTATTTGCAGGTTAGTGGGTGTACTGCCAAGGATTGTAACTCATCTTTAGGTCATCAGTGATAACCAACTGATAACTCAGAGATGACTACAAAAAATGTCAAAACTATTATGGAATGCTTTTAACGAAGTGTTTGACTTCATCCATTGACGACCTATGTACATATAGGATCCATAGTCCATTGTCTGCAAGAGTACTGCACCAGAATTGCCACATTTATTTGAAACAAAGAATATATGGCGCTGTAAGAAAAAATTTTTTGCTCGTTTTGGCTTTATATACGAATTGTATTATGGCATACATTTGGAGTTTTTTCATCCAAATTTTTGATTTATGCGCATGCTTTGGAAGATCTATCTACCTCTACAAAGTTATGGCTAGATTTTTTTCGTTATAGTATTCATCTACGTTTTTATGGCAACTCAACTTCGTCGAAAACTCATATCTGTCAACTACCAAACCATTACGCACCAACAGCAAACTACCTACAAATAGCTGACAATGCGTTTGAAAAAACGCGTCCAAGAATTACAATTGAAAAGGCAGCCATGTCACAAATCATTTTCACCGAGAAGTTATAGGCCTTGTATTAGTTAAGGGACTAACATGACCAGCAATGTTGCTATTGTTCTACTTCGCGATATATATATTGCAAAACTGTCAATTCCTGCATTCTCCTGTATACGGCTGTGTCTGTCGTTTACGGTGTATCTTCTGGAAGTGTTTCTCTTTTCCTCACATATACGTGACATTTAGGGGCATTCCAATACTTATTTTGTATTGAAATAGTATATGGAGGCTTTCTCTTTATATGGCGACTCCTAAGTGGCCATATCTAATATGAACGGCTGCGACATTGTGTCACTTCCAGAACACCTCTCTGCAAGTTCGATAGTGTATGGCTTGCCGTCTCTCCCATCTTCTACACCACGCACCGCCTGTTAGAAGTAATGGCTTATCGAGACGTGATCTCCCAAACCGTTGATCGCACATCTTCTTGCGTTAACCATGCCAGCTCCTACGTCCCCCTCCCTATACCCACTATACCTGAGCCGACGGTGACTCTGAAGCAATCATTTTCGTCCCATCCGCCTCGAACCCCCGCCTCTCCGCAGCAACCTCTTGCATTTCCTCCGTCACATTCCAGCGCAACACTGCAACAACCGCTTGATTCCTCTTCACGCGCTCCCACTCAACACGCATCGACGGAACATCTAACTCAGCCACTCCAAGCGTCACACAATGCGAGAAGCCGCTCCGCTCTTTTGATTCGCCTCACGCAAAAATTTCTATCTGCCGCAATACGTCGTATTGGCCTCTCTGGTTTTGGTTCTAAATCAGTGCTAGCGCAAAGACTGCACCAAGCAGATGTATGCAGCGTCAACGATATTTTCAGCCTTGCAACGCTGTGGGAGGAACAAAAATGTGTGAACACCGAGAGGCTGGGTTCAAGAGCTGTTGTCGAACGTGAGCATGCTCCAAACTAGGCAAGGCACGAAAGAGCGCGATTGTGTCACGTCACTGCTGACGTCCGACACTCTACCGTTGTATCCCGCATGTATCCGAGAATCGAGTCAAGTTCATAGCTCGATGCAGGCCGCAAAGATCCGTTCTCAAGAGAGTTTTAGCGCTCTTCAACGATCAGAGCTTTCGACCTGAAATTCCTGACGTTATTTGTGGGGTAGCCGAGGATTTTCTTCTTGGATTCATTCCAAATGATCCCCAGCAGGTGCGAAACGGAACACTTTGAAAACAACGATGGGGTAAGCTGAAGTTGCCGTACCCCGTTGCAAATAAGAAATACAAACGTTCAGGCCAGGGTGACCGAGAAACACGTTCCCGAATTTTACATGTGGTGATGACAGTATATCCTACATTCATTGCGTTTTTCATGAGCACCCAAGCTTGGATTCCGTTGTGCGAGTCACGCCTTAAATCGAGCAGGTAGAAGCTGGGATCAATTATATTGACGCCAGTCGTTCTGCTATTCTACCGGTACGGACTTCGTCATGAAAAAGAAGAAGAGAGGAAGGTATTGAGTCTTTTGCTGCTGATTTCAACAAGATGGTAGAAAGCAGTACATACCCGCAGCTTATCGCTATTCATGACGAGTCCTCGGCAGCCTCTGCAGTTGCTGGCATCTTGAAGCTGGAAAAAGCTACGAAAGTGGCTTCTACTGTATCGTCTTTACTAGAATTGGAGGTCAAAATCATGGCCAGCATCTACAGTATTCGTAGTAGAGATGGAAAGGCACATAGCGGGGCTACAAATGGGAATTCGGCTGTCATGCAGCGACGGTTGGCTTGCAAGAGGCAAATAATTGACGAGGCCATTTCAAGCATGGATGAGGCGGGTGATGATAAGGAAGGAGAAAAAACTTAATTCGAAATCTGGTGGAGCGAAGTCATTCTGTATGTGAACATACACACAAGAAAAGTATAGGCGGCGCTTTGTACTCTGTCTAGATATATGGCCTGCAGCGAGACCTGGCTTCAATCTCCTGGGTAAAATCGATGCGCAGTTGCGATGCTTCCAGGTCATGCGTCTGTGAAGCATAGCGTCGTTAACATCGCATTCATCTTGAAGAAGTGGCGATAGGTCAGTCGGTTCATTATGGAGGGCACTGTCGGCCTCCGAAGGTGGTGGAACCTCAGAGAAGTTATCGTTTTCGATGACGAGTTTGTGTATCTTGCAGCAGAGAAAAATGACGGTAGTGTTCTTCACAATGGAGCAGCGCACTGGTCTCCAGAATACTTCCCATCTCCCGACTAGAATCCCGAAGCTTTTATCGATGAAGCATGTGGTGTAACGCGCAAAAGTGCGGGAGTCCGAAGCGATCTTAAGACGAGAGCGGCGGCCACTTACAGTCGTGTGACTGTAAATGAATCCGAACGGGGAGAAGGGAAATAAGCACCGGGTGTTCGAGGGGAGGGTGGACGATTGGTATCAGGAGGCACGTACAGGAACGTGCGAAAGGGTACGAACGGTCTGATGAACCCGGTAAAATAGTAGCCGTGCGGTCTACTGTACGGCAAGGTGACAGGGAAGACTTTCGGCAGAAGATGCTTGTCGTCTACGATTGGGGCCTCGGTAGATCCGAGCTACAACTAAATATGGGGTCTAGTACCCCTTACTAACTACAGTACGATCGTTCTAATTTGCATTGTCACTATCCAACCCGCACACGTGTCCAACTTGTACACTGTGCCAGTCCGCCCAGCACTCGATCACCAAATCATACACGTGGCGGTGCCACTGCACCGGCCCACCGTGCACTACAGTGATCCCGCGGTATAAGAATCCCGCGCAATAAGGATTTCCACGGTAGAGGAATGCATGTTCGGTCTATGAAGTGAAGACCTTCAATTTGAAGCAATAGGTAGTAGGCTGCATGAATAAGGATAGAAGAATAAACAACAAAAATCTATAAAATCAAATGTATCATAAACAGTGCGTTTATGAAACATTCATCCCTTGATTTAAGAATTCATTTATACCTAGTGGTTTTGCTTGTACCGTCACATCAATTCCCAAAGAAGCACTATGCCCAATACGTAGCCTACATTCTAATTCTACCATTCTGTTGGCACCGGAATGAAACACAAGCACTTTCAGGGTTCACACGACACTGAATTGCTCATGTTCTGCAACCAGAGGAAACGTAGTAACACTAACCTGTAGAACGCCTCACATATATAAAGGAGAACCTTTTTCTTTTACTGTGCGTCTCATATTGAACAGAAACAACTTCAGGCAAACATTAAAGCTATCCCGAAATGTGTATGCGAATAGCCCTATCTCTCCAACAAAAAAATCAGATCCGAGAAGAACACCAAAGACGTTTGCAAGAAGGTCTTTCTTGCGATCAAAGCACTCTTGCACTGTGGGCCAAACACAAATTTAAACTTTCCAAACCACCTTCTCAAGCCACAATATCTCGCGTTCTAAAGAACACAAACGCTGCACACACTACCCAAAATATATATCGAACTCGTCAGGGTGCATTTCCGCAGTTTAAAAAGGCACTGTTAAACTGGGTACTGCTGCAGTTTTCACAACGTAGAGCTATAAATGGCGCTTTAATAATTGAATCAGGTAGGCGCATACTTGAAGTGATGAATGAAAACTTGGATGCAAATGCGAAAATAACTCTTACGCTAAGCAAAGGGTGGCTATACAAATTCCAGAAACGACACCGCTTGAAGTCATTTAAGTCGCACGGAGAAAGTGGTGATGCAGACGACAGTGCAATAGCGGAAAAATTAGGCATGTTGAGGGCAAAAGTCGGGGACTACAATGCCGAGGACTGCTACAATGCCGATGAGTTCGGCCTTTTTTATCGCTTGGCGCCAGACCGTACTATCGCACCAGAGCGTCTACCAGGAAGAAAGAAAGAAAAGGTGAGGCTAACCTTTCTCGCATGTGCCAATTCTACTGGTACTGATCGCATTCCTTTGCTAATTATCGGCAAGGCACGGAGACCGCACTGCTTCAAGAAAAAAACTGGTTCTGAGCTGGGATTCGATTACCATTGCAACAAGAAGGCATGGATGACAAGCTCTATATTTTTGGATTGGCTTCAACGATTTTCTAGTCATATCGAAACTCCTTCGCCTTCCAAGAAGGTGTTACTTTTGTTACATAACGCAAGTGTACATGGAAGTATTGAAGTGCTACCTGTGCTGCCAAATGTTGAGGTTGTTTTTTTACCTCCAAACACGACATCGAAGCTACAGCCCATGGACGCTGGTGTCATCGCGTCCTTGAAGCAGCGATACAGATCCTACTTGTATCGCCGAGCTTTGGATCAGATGGATATTGATGTGCTCGACATATATAAGGTGGATCAATTGGCGGCCATGCGGCAAGTGAAGCGTATTTGGGAATCTGATATGAAGGATAGTGTGTTTAGGAACTGTTGGCTACACACAGGGCTGGTGGTTGGTGAAACGATATCACAAAGTGATCAAGATGATGAAGAAACACTTGGAAGTGAGCTCATAGAGCTGGCACAACAGTTAGTACCAACCGCTGTTTTCAATCGTGTTACGGTGAGTTCTTTGCTTAACGTTGACGGAGAGAACGAAGAATGCACAAGCGTTCCTACTGTAGATGAAATTGCTATTAACGCTTTAGATACTGGAAACGACGAAGAAGACAACGAAGAAGACGTGGAAGAAGACAAAAGTTTATTGGACGATCTCAGCGTCGACGAGAGACTTGCGTACCTTGCCGTTACTCTACTTATTTTGGAGGAAGAAGGAGCTACTGATACTGCATGCATTACGGGTTTGAGAAGAGCTCAACGTGGTCTGCGTAGTAAGCGAGTTAACAGTTTGAGTCAATCTCGCATAGACTCCTTCTTTCCAGTTCAGTAGACTCTAGTGCTCTTATCTTAAATGGCTTTTGTGATCCCTCGTTGTATTCTTACCAGGTTTATATGCATGCAGACGATGTCTATGCTCCACATTCTTGTAACGCGGGATCACTGTACCACTTTGTACGTGAAAGTCCAATCAGTTACGCTGCGCACCAACTCGGGTCCACTATACTACAAAGCATCTTTCGGATGAGTGCCCGTAGTAGAAACAACTTTTGGCCGTGCTCAAACACCTTCCGGGCCAAGGGGTTAGAGTTATATTTGTACAGGTATACGCATCGTCGCCTGCTATCTAATACCCTTGCACAAGGCTATTTTCCTCTCGGTCAAGAACAGTTGTTAGACTGCTCATTGCATGCGCAGTGCTATCATGTGTGAACCCCCGTGACATGCATGAAATGAACGTAGAACGCTACTCCGAGTCACACAAGGCTTGTATATTTATTGCGAAGAAGCCTTTGCGATTATAGTAAGTAGAACAACTGGCGAGGTACGACAACGAGAGCTCAGTAATTTTAATAGCAATACCATCCAATGCCCCACAAACCATGCCTAAAGCACTTTCTTGTCTTCTCGAAAACCACTTCTCCACTTTTGACAGCCAGACATCATCTTTTTAGGGAAACGATATATCGAGAATACGGTTGAGGACTCCAATTGTGTCGTCTATGTAATGATAAACGGTTGAAGAAGAGAGCAGGTGTGCCATTCAAATATCCAAATAGGAACAATCAGCTAACCATCGTAATGACACAGATAGTCACATCAAGAGTGAGCTCTTCCAAAACTTGCAGTCCGAATGAGGAGCAAGGTTTTTAGCAAGTAGCATTAATAAAGACGCGACATTCTATATATACGCTTGAAAAACCGCGGGAATATCCGAGCCAATATGGAAGAGAACGGAAAGCGTCTTTATTGAAAAGTGTGATCGCCACGTCCATATCCGGTCATGCTGGCGGTGATGACTGCAGAAGCAGCAGAAGCAGCAATGCAAAACGTATTTCTTTTTCGTTTAGATATTATCGCAGCAACACCTATAAGCACGATTTCTTGTCGTTGTATTGCTCCTTCTATGTTGAATGATAAAGTTATGCTGTAAAACGTCAGATCTACGATGGAATGAACAGTTTTGTGGCTTGGTCTTCTCAACGAAGCAGTAGAACTTTTTACGACTACTGCCGCTTTTGTATAGAAAATAAAGATGTCTATTGTTGAATTGAAATGGTTCTAGCTACTTTCAAGCTAGAAGAATATGCGAGGCTTATGAAGGATTCTAACGCCCGGCTACAGATTTTAATGTTACGCCATGGTATAAATACGTTGCACTACGTTTTTTTCTTTAATGTCGGAGAAGACTGTCGTCCCAAGCATAAAATAGGGTCTTGACCTGCCTTATGAGAAAGTAAAAGGCTCCAGAAAGCCAAAATAGACAGAATGAGATAGGATTGAGAGGAAAACAGGGTGTGTAGGAAAATACCGGGGTGTCATCAGTGATGACTCATCACTTGAGAGGCAGATAGGTGAAGAGAGGAAGAACCGGGGAGATAACGGCTGAATCGCTTTCAGTGCTGCCATCTAATGATGCCATATGCTATTAAATCGGCAAACTATCGGAATTTCTAATAGCATATGGCTGGGTTTGAAAACCGCCATATTTTATTCCCATGTGATTACAGGGTGGTCACGATATAGTGCTCGATTGAGTAGTTCTAACTTCGGTATATAGCTACCCGAAATCCCTTGGTACAATTTTTTGCGAGATCTGGAGTGGTACCGATACTAAGGCCACATCTGGAAAGACCAGCGAGCGAGAACCCTCCAGAATACCCCTTAATACACTCCAAAAATCTTATTTTTCTTCCGTTGTCTCCTCATCTCCCATAAATAGACGCAATGGTGTCCAGTCCTGTCATCAAGAAGTCAAAGCGAACCAGGCTGAACGTCGCCGAACAACTTGAGGCAACTCGACTGCTATCCACTGGACATATTGCGGCCTTCATTATCCGCAAATACTCTGTCTCCTGTCACACAGTTACAAACCGGAAACCAAGGGCTCTGCACCTACAAAAAATAATTGAATCTAATGCGTTCTCTTTGGAACAAAAACCAATTCGACCACCAAATTTTCCAATGATTGAGCGACAGCTTATCCAATTTGTTCATTTCGCGCGCTCAGTGAAGATGCCAGTAACCCAGGCAAATCTGCAGCACAAAGCGCGAATAATTCGCAAAGTTTTATTAGATGCTATGAATGCCAACGACACACAAGAACGCCACAAACTGCAGAACTTTACGGCATCAGTATGATGGTTGCAGAAATTCATTTAGCGCTATGCGTTAAAATCAATTGCGCTACACGGAGGGGCTGGGCGCGCTTCCGTTTTCGCTGTCGCGAAGGAGATGGCTACTTTGAGGAAAGAGCTAAGAAGCTACGAAGTGGATTGCATTTACAATGTAGATGAAACAGGTTTGTTTTTCAAATTACTACCACGACGGACCTACATTGTTCAGGAAGGTGGTACAACGGCAGATGCCGCAAAACAATGAGGTAGTTCGTGTGAACGCATGGGTAGGGAGTGCACGAGGGCCCAACCTAGAAAGTGGGATAGAGGATACCAAAGGCGGTGTGGCAGCACAAACCCCTGGGGACGCGAGATAGCAGCTGGCTAGACCGTAACAGTTAGGTTTGTCCGATATACGGCGCGCATAGTGCTAGAAGAGCTTGAATAGTTCTAGCTAAACCAAGTGGTTGACTGTAGAAACCAAGCGGTCGTAGATGTAGCCAAGAGGTGCTTAGATTTACAATATAGTCTGGAAGGGAGCGCCACGGTCACCTTAAGGGTGAGCGAGACTCGACCTTCGGCGTGGCACCCACGTGGGCAACGTTGAGGTACCATCTGCCAAGTGCACCTCGAAAAATATCTATCCTGTTAGCTACTGTAGTTTCTATCCTATCGGCCGATTCACCTATTCCGGTTCCGGTTAGGCATCCACGTGGCAGCTCCGCTCACTGTACCACAGACCTCCCTTCTCCCACCAGGCACGAAGACGAGCCTGCCAAGCGAGGGGCTTTCGCGTTTGCCAACCCGCAACCACCAGTATCGATATTACTTGCCCGTTTGGGAAGAGTTGACGTCGGTGCTCTCCCATCGGTATAGTACCTCGCCTACTGGTTTTCTCCAACTGGATTAGTCAAATCACTTCCGTTCGGTGCGCTACCATTTCCTGCCCACCTTTTGGTCGGTTCCCCTCTGTGTCGTCTGGATGCTTAGGTATCGCGCGTTCACCTGTTGATCATCATTCTCCGCGCCATTTGGTGCTTCGCGAACCGACCGGTGACGTACCCGTTGCGGCTGTTCTCTTGTCCTCTCGGTTCAGCCTCATTCCGCATTTGTTTCCCTCTTGGTTGCCTGCGTCGTACCTTATCGATCCCAAGTGGTTGAGTCTTCTCCGTGGCGCGTTCATCCTAGTGTTTCTCCTATGGGGTAACCTCCACTTTCAGCTGCACAAAGTGGTCCCAAGGCGCCGAAGATAGGGTGCTTCCCCGCTCGGCCGGCTGCTCGCATCGATTCCGGACGGTCCCCGGCGCTTCCGCCCCCTCACGCTGATCGGTCTGTCAGCGCTCCTGGGACTCCTGCCAACCTGCTTCCGTCTCATGCTCCGACTGCCCTACCCACCGTGGCTCTTCCGTCTGGTTCACCATCTGGGCGCACCCTTCGGCTCCGTTTCTCGCCTTTTCAACAGGTGAATGTCTCCCTTGGTTCAATTGGGAGTCTGCCAGACGACTATCCGTCTCATTTGGACGACAGTATAAAAGAGGTCCTCGGAGGTAACGACTTCATTGACCCCGATGGCATCGATCTCTGCGCGGATCTAGTTGACACGAAGGTTCCATTCATCGGTGACCCGTCGGTTCCGCGCGTTTTGTCTTCGTCTAAGAATCGCCATCTTCGAGTGGGACCATTTGGTGGTATGGCGAAGCGTGTCACACGTTTTCAATCGAGTATCACCCGCGGTGGAGCTTCTGGTGGTCGAGGAGGCAGTGGACGCGGTGGTGGTAGGGGAAGTAGTTCTTTCGATCTGACCGTCGACTCTAGAACCGGAATGCTTTACAACCCATATCCAGATCCTGAACCTCAGGCCACTCCTTACACTGCTCCAGCCGGTGTCTCCAGTTCTCCGTTCGGTATACATCCCACTGGTTTTCCTCCACCGTTAACATATCAGGATTTTTTTAATCCCAAGGGCAGTATGGGGTACCGCTCGGTTTGATCGACGCTCGCATCTTCCAGTCCCACGGAAGTTGGCCCGCTGCGGCGAATTTCTATCAGATTCCCCACGTGTTCCTTCGACCGATGTTCGTGGATTACCTCTTCTTTAAGCGTTAGAACTGCGAACGCCTCGAATACATCCCCTCTCATCGTCCGTCTGTACCATCTGGTTCGCGCAACGAACCACAGAACCAATATGAGATATTCGCTGCGAAACACCGTCATACCTCGTTTGTCATGGTGATTCCCGTCCGATTTGCCTTACTTCCTGTACTATAATGGGCTCTAGTTGCTTCACAGCGTATCCGATAGGCCATTCACGTACAAAGAGGCAGTGCACGGTGGGCCCATGCAGTGGCACTTCCACGTGTACGATTTGGTGATCGAGTGCCAAACGGGTTGGTAGTGACAAGGCAAATTAGACCGATCGTACAGTAGTCAGTAGGGGGGCCAGGCCCGATATTTAGTTGTAGCTCGGATCTCCCGAGGCCTCAATGGTAAACGACAAGCATCTTCTGCCGAACGTCTTCCTCGCCAGCTTGCGCTTAGGATAGGCCACACGGTAATTCTACTAAGGTGTCTCGGACCGTTCGTACCCTTTTGAACGCACCTGTACGCACTTGGTGATACCGACCGTCAACTCTCCCTTCGGCCACCCGGTACTTCCGCCCTCCTTCACCATTTGGACTAATTACAGTCACCCCTATAAACCTCGAATATGGCCCAAATATGGCCGAGATATGGCCGAAAAGTGGCCGTCTAGCTCGAAATTTTCAGAGAACGTGTGACTACGGAAAATAAGTACTTTTGCCAACAGACACGTGTACACTTCGGTCATATTTAGGCCACATTTGGGCCATATTTCGACCATATGAAGAAAAATGAAACTGGTTTATCTTCGCTTGTTAAACGTTCTCACAACTTTTCGAGTTAAACGGCCACATTTCGGCCACATTTCGGCCATATTTTGGCCATATTTGGGCCATATTCGAGGTTTGTAGGGTCACACGACTGCCACGGATCTATTACAGTCGCCCTCCGTCGGCGCCTTCGTCCTCTGGCGTTGCTGCATCGGGTGCTCCTACTCCGTTAGGTGTCACTTTTACGGTGACGATGACTCCAACAGGCCAACCGTCATCGGGAACGTTGCCAAACGCTCACGGTTCCGCAAGGCCATCCATTTTCTCAGCTGTTGTGGGCTGGGGGCGGGCAGGTGGCGGCTCCGGTGGTGGCGGACACGGCCGCAGTGTTGGTCGGGGCTCATGGCCGGGGGCGTACGGAGGGTCCGGTAGTGGCCGAGGCGGTTCTCACCATAGAAGAAACTATTCTCCGTAGTCTAATGGACTCTTTGCGGTAACCTTTGCAAATAAATGTTAATGCGTGTGCGTTTTTTTCTCTTTTCTGATTTATCTTCTTCAGCTTCTTAGTTGCGCTTTGTACGCGAGAAAAAGACCAAAAACTCTACCGCATTATATTTTCCGCCCCCTCCTATCGTCGTTGTCTCACAGGGGTATTCTAAGGTCTAGGTGGTGGCTTCTGTTTGCTTTTTCCCCAACAACGGATAATGTAATTGTTGAGTATATGGCCAGGAGGTTCCATCGTATCATAAAAGAGTGTCCATCCGTACCACCGAACTCGGTAGCGAATTCCATCTATGGTATGCTCATGTCCAACGATCGTCTCAATAACTCCTGACGATGTGGTAGGGTTATTGTTTGGTTCTGATGGCGTTCCATTTGGTTCTGACTCCGCTGTCGTTGCTGTTGGTCCCAATGGGTCTGCACTGACTATTCTCTTCTCTGGTGGTGGGGGATGTTGTTGAACTTCAGGTGGACGCGCCCACGGTCCTTCTTCGGTTGGTGCTTTTGTGATGCGGTCAACCAATACGGTGTTCTCTAAACCGTTTTCCGGTATAATTACCGTGCGGTCGTCGCTCCGAGTTATCTTGAACGGTCCTATAGCTTTAGCGAGTAATTTAGATCGTATTTCTTCATCTACCAAAACGGTCTTCTCTTTCTTCGGCCGGTGTTGGGCGTGCCCCTTTTGGGGGAATAACCACATAGAAGTAGTCTTCCAGTCGGACCGTGACGACGTGTTCTACCTTCTTGTTATATACAACTTTATACCATTGTTGGGCCTCTGTGAGCTTCCCAGTTGCTACCTTTAAGGACTGTCGGAGTCTTGATAGGATATATTTTTTTACCTGGGCTGCAGTTTTTCTACCCGCCGCCTTCTGGTTTTCGGAACCTGATTGGAGAATAATCCCAGGCGGGTGTTGTGACAGAACCAAATCAGAAGGAGTTGTTCACGTCGAGCGGTGTACCTGAAGGCGGTACGCGTACGTGAGCGGTTGAACATAATCTGCCCAACTGGTTTGGTGTTCCTCTATATAGTGTTAGAGACGTGCCACAAGGCTTTTGTTGTAGCGTTCCACTTGCCCATTGGTTTGTGGGTGGTATGCGGTTGTAATGTAGTGTTTCAGACCAATCATGGTACAAACCGACTCAAAAAAACTCGAGACCAGATCGGATTCTTTTTCCTTGAGGACATACATCGGTGCGCCATATGAATGCACCTAGTGGTCCATAAAGGTTTGGGCTAGAACCGCAGAGGTCGTACTATTTAGGGGAATACCTCTTCTGAGCTTAGTAAATCTGTCGGTGGTGACGATGATGTACTTTTACTCCTTCGGCGTTTCTAGTAGTGGTCCAAGGAGATCAATAGCCACAAATGTCAGTGGGCCAGTGCCTGGGAACAAATTGAGATATTTGCGGTGTTTCCCTAGACCGCTTCGGGTTTTAACGCAAGAGGTGCACCTACTCACAAAAATATAGACATCATGAGCCATCAAATACCAGTAGAACTCTTTCCTCAAGTTGTAATACATCCTAGTGCCTCCAGGGTAGCCCACAAGGCATGGAATATGGCCCAATTGGAGTTTTCGTTGCCGGAGAGATTCTGGGACCACCTTTTGGAGCAATCTATCTAATGGAGAGCTCATTACCACGTATTCTTCATGGTCTACGTCAAAATGTGATTGTTTCAAACATATAGTTTCGGCTAATGACTTGCAGTACCTGTCGGTGGCTTGCCTTTTGATGAATTCCTCTTTCGTTAGTGGGGAATGTTCTTCTTCTATGGCGAGGGCGCACTCTTCCGCTTGGGGTTCACTTTTATGTTCTTCAACTAAGAGATCTTCTTTGTTCATTAAGGTCCCCGTGAGAGCTCCCTCAGGTTCATTGTCCGGTTGGTTGAGCTACACTATGAAGGACGGAATGTCAACTCCCAGTAGCGCGTCTTCCAACCCTTCGGTGTTGAGGCACGAAAGAGCGTCAGCTACTCGGTGTTTTATCCCTGGACGATATTGAACGTCATATTCAAACTCTAGCAGGCGTAACCTCCATCTGGTCCGTCGTACCGAAGCATCTGCCAAGCCCAAAATCCACCTCAAAGAATCATGATCAGTTCGTAAGGTAAACCATGCTCCATATAGGTAAGGCCGAAGCATAGGCATACTCCATACTACCGCTGGGCATTCTTTCTCCGTGACGATGTAGTTTTGCTCTGTCTTGGTAAGAGCTCTACTCCAATAGCCAATTGGAAACTTCGTTCAATCCTCCTGTTCTTGACTTAAACAGCACTTAATTTGGGCTGCTGAGGCGTCGGTATCGAGGGTATAGCGGAGATTAGATTTTGGTAATACCAGTACTGGTGGTGAGAAAAGTGCGGCCTTCAATTTTTGGAAGGCTTCGAGCTCATCCTTTTCCAAGTATCCGAACTGATCCGGCTGCTACGTTTGTATCTTACGATTAAGGGGAGCTGCTATATTGGCAAATACTTTTATAAACCGACGGTATATGTTACATAACCAAATGCAGGACCTGATGTCCGTTTGGGTTTGGATAATACGGGCCTCCTGAACCGCTCGGATATTTTGTTTCGTTATCTCCAGACGCCCTGGGCTAATCATGTGTCCCAGGTATTCCACCTTCTGGGCAAAGAAGACGCACTTGCGTAGTTTCAGTGTTACTCTTGCATTTCGTAGGAGGTGGAGCACCGTTCGCACGTGGTTAAGATATGCTTGCACCGTTGGGGAGTAGGTAACCACATCGTCAATGTATATCAGGGCGGTTTGTTATTTGAACTTTGAATGGATGATGTCTAGAGCCCGTTAGAAAGTTGCTTACGCATTACGTAAATGAAACGGCATTCGTAAGAAGCGGTAAATTTCTACATGGCCTGTAAATGTTGTTTTGTCGCGATCCTTCTCCGGTATGTCTACCTGCCAGTACTCTCAGTTGGCGTCCAATGTAGTAAACAACTTAGTATCGCCTAGTGAGTCTATTCATTCATCAATTCTGGAAATGGGGTAGGAATCGTGAACCATCAGGGCGTTTAATTTCCTATAGTCAACACAATACCGCATTCTTGTATCTCCTTTCTTATGGGCGAGGACAACGAGGCTCGCCCATTGGGCCTGTGCAGGTTCTACTACCCATTCTCGAAGTATCCTGTCTACTTCGTCCTGTATGGCCCCTCGGGCCTTGGGACTAGCCCTATAAGGTTGTTGGTGTACTGGTCTGGATCCAGGGACCAGGTCGATACGGTATTGCCGGGCCTTAATGACGCCGAGGCGTCCCGACCACATGGAACTGAACGGCTCCAGCAGGCCAAATATCTGTTTCTTGACAGGTTTGTCCCCGAGGCCGATGTTCACCTCATTCTTCCAGCTGGTAACTTTGTCTAGCTCCATAGTTTGTTCTTCGGCGTTAGCCGATTCCTGTTCGTTTTCGTTTGTTATTTTTTTACTTATTTCGTGTTCCCCCTCCTTAGCGGCGACGTCCTCGTTCCGTTCATGTTGGTTAATGAAGAATATGCTGTCTGGTGCTGGTAGGGCAGTCCAACGACGGTATGTTTGGATAGTTTAACCGTGTGGTTACTGAAATTACTGAGATATACCTGAAATGGTATCGAAGATACATTGTCTACAATTCCATTCGCCATCACGGGCATATGGCGTTCCAATACCCGCGAGTGGTTTTGTAAGGTTAGCAAACCAGGTCGTTTGCATCATACTTTAACTACCACTTCGTGCATGGGACGTATTTTGACGGCTTTGGCTAGTCGTACCTTATTGGATAATGTTACATATGGGTTCTCCTTCTGGTCCAGAGTGGTAGTTCGGTGACGTCCAATTATGGCTACCCTCGGACCTCGATGGAAAACGACTGCCCGGGCGCGTGGCAAAATTTCTTTCATATGGCTGTCAGTAAAGTGTGTTCCTAGGATACAATCTCTTGCCAGTTGGTTGATGACAATGAGCCTTACTTTGCCCTTTAGCTGGCCAACGTTCATCATTAGGTCGAGAATACCGCGTATGGAAAGGGGGGGGGCTATTTGAATTGACCAGTGGGTTACGGAGAGTGCACGGGCGTATCTTATCTAAAAGCTTCTGGGGGAGTTACTTCGTGTTAACCAAATTTGGTCCGGCTCCCGTATCAAGGACTGATACACATGGGACAAACTGGTTATTACTGAACCCAAGGGTGATTTCTTCCTTGTAGTTGTCATGCGTCATGAAGCATATCCTATCCGTTTGGGTATTGGTGCCACCTGGATCGGAAACCATTTGTTAATCATCCATACAAAAACCAGTTGGAACTGGCTGGCCTTCCGAAGCAGGCCGATCGGCAGTAGCCTCTGTGCCGACCTTTAGGCGTTTTCCGCCTGTTGGGAGGGACCAGATCCCTATTGAAGAGTTTGATCCTGGATCCTAGAACTGGGAACCAAATTGACCGTCTGGGCTTCTCTGGGATTGAGAACGGGTGTTTCCTTTCGGTTTCCAAGGCGTTGCACGGTTGGCCCGAAAACGTTCTGATGGTTGCTCGGCTTCGCTTGGAGAAAGGCGGCACGTGCTGGTGATGCCCAATTAGGGAATACCGTAGCCAGATGGTGAGGTGATAGGCACAGCCAGCAGAGGAAGTTTTCTGTGGCGGAATCCCGGATCGCCATTGACAGCGAGGGGAGCTGACCAGGCGGTAGTACATGCGCAGTGGATGGCTTGTCAAAGACCGTGCGGTATGTTGTATGTTGGCTCTGTGGCGCATAATAAGGTACTGTGAACATGTGCTCACCGACGATCGGTTCTGACATCATCGTGAACGACCTATTCGGGGTCGACGGGGCTGTAGTTGACAAGTTGGATGGTGTCAAGATCCCGTTGTGGTAACCAGTTCCAACTATGTTAATCACCGTACCCGCTGGTGTCTCTACCTGTGCAGTTTCTTCTGAAGAGTAGTCTACTTCCAATACCTTTCGACGTGCTCTGTTTTTCGTCTTTAACGGCTTCCCTGCCGAAGCCGAAGGTCTCTCTCCAGCTTGGTTTGTATCTCTCAAGGCCTGTCCATATCGAGCGAGTCCATTGTAGTCCACTTTTCGGTTGGTTGCCAAGTAATTCCTTACTTGGTCCTTTATGGACTGGTCAACCTTGTCGGCCAGCATGGACTTCGGCCTTGTAGTGGTGAATACATTACCGCATCTGGAGGACATTGCGAACAATGAATTCGCGAATTCCATCTCGGTTTGTCTGGACCTCTGACGGCAGTTGAGAACCTTCCCGTACGCTTCTTGAATGACCTCATCGGTTGCGTATGTTTCCAATAAGTAATTCACCACCTATGGGTAGGAACTTAACATCTTCGTCTGGTCTTCGTCAACCGCCATGGTATTTCCTTGCATTCTGCTGTGCAACAGAGTAGCCGCTTTTACTTTGAGGTAAAATTGAAACAACACATTGAAGCGTCTTCCGAAAACCCGTTCTGGTCACACACGATCCTAAACCTGTGAAGGAAGTCTATGATCGCGAGAGGTTCATCACCGCTGAAGGCCGTATCTCCCATTTGGAAATTAAGCCGCTTTTGCTGCTTAGTTATTTTCTGAGCCACCAAACTGCTATACTCAGGCCTTCTGTTCACTACCCTGTAAGTTCTATAGTCAACCGCTATGGTGAACCGATCGTTGAGCGGTTTCATTACCTACAGGCCATTGTCCGTATCCGTGTTTCTGAGACCGACGTCTCATACCTTTTGGCTCTTCCTTTACGGGACTTCTTAGTCTTTTGGTTGTCGTTCTTCCTTTTCTTTTTACCTAGAAGGCCATTTTTTGTGAGGATCCGAATCGGTGTCGGAGCTGGAAGAGTCCGGGTCAGACCGATGACCTTTCTTCTTCCCCCTCTTCGTCTTCTTCTTACATTTTCGACTTCGTCGCGGCTCATCCTCCACTTCCGAAGAATCTCCACCACCGGGATTCCACTTCCTGTCGTCCTGTAGGGCTCTACCAGTAAGTGCCAGGAGGTATATAAACCTCGGTTTCTCACCACTGCGAGGGTCTGCCCTTTCCGGGTGGGGGTCAAGTAGCTTCTCACCAGTCAGTTTAAAAGGAAGATTAGTTTGGACCATTTTCGTTGCTTTGTAAACCTGAGGGTTTCCCGTACCGATTGGTTTCTTAACCGGCGTGGATGAGATGTACTGCAGAGGCACCACTTGGTGCTCCTGCAGTGACTCTTGCACCGTTTGGTCTATGTATTCTCGAGCGTCCTGCTCGATGAAATGCAACACCAATGCGGGCATCCTGTCGGGTAGTTGTACTGCAGCTCTGTCTGCAACCATACGGGTGATTGCTTCCAGGTTTAAACCTGGAACTACTACTGTTGCCTTGCCGTCATTTAATACCACAGGATCATTATCGGCGCTAGCCTCCGACGGTACGGGAGGGTGACTTCATACCGCTTGGTTCGCCAAGGGAGTGGCACCTACAGCCGTTGGCTCCCCCCCATCGGCGTGAACCATGGTGGAATTGTGATGTAATGATTCATCAAAGTTATCCAGGATGGGTCTAGCGTATGAGGAGGGGCCCTCGCCGGAACCTCGGCTATATGACCCTCTGCTTCGAACATGGTTCGTAGACATATCCAATTCGTCAATTGATGATTAACGGAATCGCTTTCCAGTGATACTCAAACTCCGATCGGTATTCGAATTCCACTTCCTTCCATTCAAAAACTTCTTTTCGGCCAATTGGTGATTCCACAATTCTAGGTCGGAAGACCGAAATGTAGTACAACGGCAGATGCCGCAAATCAACGGGGTACTTTGTGTGGACGTGTGGCTAGGGATCGCACGACTGCTCAACCTAGAAGGTGGGATAGAAGATACAAAAGGGGGTGTGGCAGCACAAACCACTAGTGGCGCGAGATAGCAGCTGGCTAGACCGTAACCGTTAGGTAGATCAGATGTACGGCGCACATAGTGCTAGTAAAGCTTGAATACTCCACGAGGTTGACTGTAGAAACCAAGTGGTCTTTGAAGTAGCCAGAAGATGCTTAACGTTACATTATAGTTGCGAGAGAGCGCTACGGTCACCTTAAGGATAAGTGAGGCTCAACCTCCGGCGTGGCACCTACGTGAGCCACGTTGAGGTGCCATCTGCCAAGTGCATCTCGAAGAATATCTATCCGACTAGTTACTGTAGTTTCTATCCTATCGACCAATTCACTCATTCCGGTTCCAGTTCGACATTTATGTGGCAACTACGCTCATTGTACTACAAGGACGAAGGTAAAAGCAGTGTCAGGGGAAAAAGGCAATGAAAGGCAAGGGCAGAGTTACTGCATATGTTGGCAGTAATGTAGATGCCTGGGTCAAACTCTCTATGGCCATCATTGGGAAAGCGAATAATTCTTGTTGTTTCAAGTTGGAGCCTCTGGTTGTTTCTTACTTCTTTCAAGCAAATGCTTGGTCTGACAGTGAGGCGTTTATGAAGTGTTTTGACGACGTTTTACTCTGGTTCTTAAGAAAATAAACGTCTCTTCTATCTGTGCTGCTGATAGACAACTGTTGCCCGCACGGAACTGATATAAAAAACGGCTGAGAACAGGTGAAGATCATGATTCTTTTTAATTTCACTTTGTCTCAAGAGCTTATGAACTTGTGTCATTGAAGCTTTAAAGATACGCTACCATTATCTTCTTCCAACCAACATTATAGCTAGAATTGAGACCAGGCAGCAGATAAAAGAGAGAAACCAAGCGCTGCGAGCAGGGACAAGAGGAATTCGTGAAGGTTTTGACCAGCATCTACCTGATGGGTTTCATATAGTGGTGGATTTCTGAAGTCCTGTACTGCAGAAAAAAATTGCTAGATGTTGAATGAAAGCACCTGTACTGTTGTTGCATCATAAAGCTTCAAATATTTTCCAGTGAAGGCAACATAAAGCATGAAAATGTTTTAAAAGGAACTAAGGGACTGCCAAAGATGTTTGAACGTTTTTCCATTTCTTTGCATCTAAAAAATTTCGTGTTACGAGAATTTAATAATGGGCGTCGATCAGAGAGACATTAATAAGTGGTTTACTATTGCGGGCGATCCGGATATAACAGGATCTGCTGTGATCGATGCGCTAAGTTTGCAAAGTGTTAAGGGGGTAGAAAGTTCTGTGGGGGACAGAAACTGTTCGGAAGAGGACAATAGTACTTTCATATGTCATCCGTTACCTTCCGCGGAGGACATGCTGTGCCACTTAACTTTTTTGGAGCAGTGCGCGTTTGATTGCAACATTAAGGACATGTGCTACCATTTGCGGAGAGTGAAACGTGTGTTCCTCGGTGTAAAGAGGAAGGATTCTCAGACGCGCACGCGGCCGTTACTGATACTGTAACTAAATTGCCTTAGTAAAAGATTGAGACCCGCACAGGTGGTCAATTCCGCCCTTCTGAATAATGCGCAATCCACAATAGAGCCTCATTCCTGCTTATAAACGGGGGTGGCACTATATCGTGTTACCGACTGTAATAGAAAGTATTGGAACGGTTTCTACAGTGGTATCTAGTGTCTATTTGACAACTGACATCATATGAGGTCAGTTTTCACTCACATAAATTTTTAGTAAAAGTTTTCCCTTTTTCAAGAAAACACTTTGTCCTCATTTCCGTCGCCCCCCCTTTGATGGCGTTAACCAAAGTCGCCCATCAAATGTACACAGCAACCAAGCTAGAGCATTCTTTCACAAACGTCAACACAATCTGTATACAATGGCCGCCTCAGCAGACCCTCGTCGTACAGCAGGGAACAAAGTCCACAGTGGTGCCCGCATTGTAGTTTGTCTGTAGGAAAGCAAACGCTACTTTGGATCTCTTTTGAAGTCGAAAACTGTTCCCGGAACAGTGATAAAAGTTGACATTCGACTTGTCAACGGCCGAAACTGCACATTTCTCACTATTCTGTTTGACCTTCCAAACCGCCAAAAAGAGTGTACTCTTTCTCTTTGCAGTGTAAAGGTTAGTGATGGTCTCCTTAACAGTCCACAAACTGGAAATGTTGACACAGCAGTTCTACAACCGTTACCGGCCGAGAATAGTGACAATCAGCCGAATGAAGGAGCACAAGTGCAAAATTTGCCGGAGGCGGATCCCGTATTACCAGCACCCCTTTCCGAACATTCAGTGACTGTGCATGATCGTGCGTGCAACACGGAGGCAATTTGTAGCCCTATTAATGGATTCATGCAATTGCAGCCGTGGAAAGTTATTGGCCCAGCCGGAGATTTTATCTCACCACCTCAGTGCCTGAGTACGATGACATTTATTGACTATTTTCTATGGATGTTCCCCATTGGCCATCTAAAGACTATTGTGGAGAAGACGAACAAGAACTTGGAAAATGATGGCGCGTCTTCGCCGAGTAGGGGAGAGCTTTTAAGGTTTTTTGGCGTGATGGTCTTAACAAGCAGGCTCGAGTTTTCCAATAGGAGAGATCTTTGGGGTTCAAAACCAGCATCGAGATATATATCTCAGCCTGTGATTTGTGAAGCAATATCACGAAATACGTTTGAAACTCTAAGGCGTTGTATTTGTTTCAGTGGTAACGCTGCTCAAGAGGATTATGGCACGGCTCGCTGGAATTTACTCACTGATTCGTGAAAGCCATCAATGAGTACCGCCGTTCTTTCGTGACACCTTCACATGCTTTATGCTTCGATGAGAGTATGTCACGCTGGTATGGTCTTGGGGGAGACTGAATTGATGTAGGGCTCCCGCATTATACCCCGCAGGATCGAAAACCAGAAAACGGTTTGGAAATGAAAACCGTTGGCTGCGAAAGAAGTGGTATCATGCTAAATAGTGAGCTCAATATGAAATCTGAAGCCCCCGATCAGGATTTTGATGCAGAAAATAATCAAGGAACTGCGATTTTACTTCGATCAGTCCAGCCCTGGTTTGGGTCTGGACGCCATGTCTGTGCAGATTCTTTTCTTGCATCTGTGAAAACAGCTAATAAACTTTTGGAAAAAGGACTGCGCTTTACTGGGGTAATCAAGAATGCAACGCGCCAATATCCTATAAAGCATTTATCAGAGAATAGTTTAGAGAATCGTGGGGATTTTGTTTCAATGGTTTTGAAGGGGAACGGTTTGAATACGGATGTTGTGGCGGTAGTGTGGATCGATAGGGAAAGAAGGCATTTTATATCAACATGCAACACTGTGAACCCTGGAAATCCAATCCTCCGACAAAGATGGAGACGACAGGGAAATGTTTCAGGTAAAGTTGAGCTTGAAGTACCGATACCAGAGGTGTGTGAGGAATACTACAAAACCTGTTCAATGATTGACAGACACAACAGATGCCGCCAAGATGCCCTAAAACTGGAGAAGAAAATTGAGGTCAAAGATTGGTCGTTCCATCTTTATTATCCATTTGCATGTTTGATGCGTGGATGCTATAAAAGGCTGGTAATGGCATGCGAAAGTTTTTATCTCCATATAACTTTTATTCGAAGCTGGCTGACATGCTTATCACTAATACGTGGGACCGGACCGCTTTGATGAATCGAGATGAGGAACAAATGGAAGTAGAAGATGATTCTCCAAAACCTGCAGGAACTGGTGTGCATCTTATGCAGACTAATTGCAAGAGAAGAACTAAGAACGGAATGATTACGAAGTCTTCATATCAAGGACGAGGCAAATTGTGCAAAGGGAATATGAAGTATAAGTTTTTATGTTCTGAATGCTACACATCTTTGAAATGTGAATTGTATTTAAGTCACACTGGTACCAGCAGGGACTGCTTTAAGAACCACATTGAGTTACCTCACGGTGTTAAAAAGTGATTGAAGCACATCTGTTCTCAACAACAACGTCAACATAGAAGTAAACAAACGCTGATATTGAATAAAAACACATAAAAACCACATTATCAACAAAAGTTTATAAGCCTTAAGCAGCCTACTAATTCAATCCGCGTTATAGAACATCCCAGATAATGTTTACAATTTGACAAAACTGTCCCTTTAGCAGATGTCATTTTTTTCTGTGTGTTTTTTAAGTGGGTGTATGAAACGATCTTAGCGTAAACATATTACTAGAATTAGTCGAGCTCCGTAAGGAGTTCTTGAGTTTTAATGAACTCAGCGAGGTTTGAACTCAGGTTTAATTTGCTCATATAGGATTTGTTATCCACCGAGCTGCGATTACTGGCCGTTTTGCCCTACAGACTACTACTTAAACGACTGTTCAAAGAATTTTCAAAATCTGAAATTTGAAAAGTCCGCATTATAGGCCTGAAATGTAATTTTTTGCTTTATTTTACTCTCTCAACGGGCTTACCTCATATGAGGTCAATGCGTTGGTCCGCTAGCCACTAGACTTGGAAAATTTTGTGACGAACACGGATGGCGTGAGCCACCGGGTGGTTCACGCCGTCGGAGAGGATGGCTTTATTGGGGCTGGCCTGGTGCGTGTACACCAGGCCAGGTTGCAGCGGGATGCGTGCTGCTGTCTTGAGACGATCTGTGGGGTGAGGCGGTGGCATTATTGCCGTCTGGTGCAGCGCGACGCACCCCTCCACAGCCGAACGTCGGGATGAAGTCGTATCATGGAGTGCTATTCTATTTGTTGGATGGCCTCTGCTGTTGCTCCAGGAAATGGAGTGACCCTCAGATACCGTTGATGCATGAGAAAGGAGTGGTGCTTCAATGTTTTTGTGAAGCCATCTGCTAGCATCTCTTTTGTGGGCTTGTAGCATATACAGATCATCTTTTGCTTTGCAGCATCCTGGAGAAAGTGAAAGCGAATGTCAATGTATTGGCGCTTCTTCGTCGGTGCCGTTGCATTTGAAGTCGCTATTGCAGACTTGTTGTCTATAAATACCGGTTTTGCGTCGGCTGAGTGCAGGCCAAGCTCCCTTAGTAGCCCACGAAGCCAACGGATGTTCTGCACAGCTGTAGATGCGTCAATGTACTCCGCTTCGCATGTAGACAGAACTACGACGTTCTGTAGCCGGCTTTGCCAGGCGATGGGTGTGTTGTTCAAGGTTATGATGGAACCAGAAATAGACCTGCGAGTGCTTTCATCGTTTGCATAGTCGGCGTCCGTGTAGCATGACAAGTTTTGGCTTTCGTTGTAGCGGAACAGAAGGCCGTGGTGCTTCGTGGTTTGAAGATAGCGAGGCGCTTAATAAGGATCCAGTGGCGCGTAGATGGCTTGCCTTGCGCACGTGCTAAGGCGGAGGTAATGAAGGAAATATCCGGCCTG
Organism: Gracilaria gracilis; assembly: GCA_030374805.1. Lineage (NCBI taxonomy): Eukaryota > Rhodophyta > Florideophyceae > Gracilariales > Gracilariaceae > Gracilaria > Gracilaria gracilis. The sequence goes on along the minus strand of JARGSG010000039.1, from coordinate 68,677 downwards.
GTTGAATCTGCTTCGTAGCGAATAGCACCCAAGGCGCTTTGATGATGGGACTTGATTGGGTCGTTCGTTTCTTCGTGTGGTCCAGTGGTAGAAATAGAAAGAGCGTCCACTTACGGCGTTGGTACCGTGTAAGCGTGTTCCAGTCGCAGCATGGAGGTGATTTCGTCTACTACATGGGATTGATTTATGTGGATGCGCACATGAGAGAAGTGGTAGTTCTAGCCCAGATATTTTCTTGGCTTACCAAGTCGTTTGATGTTGTACTTGGTGCGGAGGTCGTGGTTTAGTCGGTCAAGAAGCGTGGTACTTGTAGCGCTGCATAGAAAATCGTCAGTAGAGACTGCAATGATGATGAAATCCTGTCCTACTGAGCGATAGAACATGTTTGGGTCGGATGATGGGCGAGTGTATCTAAGTGATGTGAGGTGTTTGTGCAGACCTTTCGAGTAGATGTGGGCCGCTGGTGGGGATCCGTATAGGTTTCCCACAAGTTTATCAGCTGTTGCGGAGTGCTTGAAGGAACCGTCGAACCGGCGCGGTTGCCAGACATAGCCCGGTTGATTATGTTCGTATCTCTCATGAAGATAGGCACCTGTTATATCAAAGTGCTCTATTTTAAGGCCTAGTTGTGCTGTGATGGCCAGAAGAGCTCTAATTGACGCTTTGTCCGCAGCGAAAGACGCGGTGCATTTGGGATCGAAGTGTGTGTGGGGTATCATTAAGTCACCACGAAGCGCACATCTGGCTTTTCTGTCGGTGACTTTGTCCTCATTCGTCTTATACCGATACTGCATGGTGGTCGGGATGGGTTTGGCTTCGAGAGGGATGGGTGATTTCCATTGTATAGCACCCATGTCATCCAATTGGTCCAGTTCGTGGTTGTCCGCTCTTTTCCATAGCTCAGCGTCTGGATATTGGCTTGCATGCTTTCGGGACCGTGGAGGTCGGCTCGTTGTTGTTATGCGTGTTGGAGCTGAGAGGAAAGCTTTGTAGAAAACCGAGCAAGGGTCGGCTTTCGGCGAGTATGGTATGAAGTCAACGGTATGGGCGATTTGTTCCCTGCGGTTTCGAATGTTGAGGACACGAATATGTTGGTCATCGGAGGGACATAGGTATCGCAATACATCTGCGCGGAGGTGGAGTTTGGGTTTCTTGGGTTGCATGCGGGGTACTGTTCCAATTTCTCCGAAGATGAGTAGTTTGTGGATCTCTGGGGTTTTGTTGTGCCATAGTGTGTAGGGTATGTTTCTGACAGTTGAGTAAAAGGTAAGGTTGTATTTGAAAGCTGAATCTGTTACGGAGTCTTGCCAATGTGATAGTGGAAGTTGCTGTGAACCAGGGACGCGCGAGCAGTGTTCATTAGTGTTCCATTGATGCGCTCCACGATGGAGTTCTCCTGGGGGGAATATGGTGTGGTGGAATGGATTTGTACGCCACGGCTTTGTAGTGCTAGTATCAAGGGGCTTGATCGGAGTTCTTTTGCGTTGTCACTGCGGAGGAAAAAAAGATTGCGGTCATGCACATGATAAATGGTTGTGAGAATTGGAATAAGTTTGGAGTACGCTTCGGAACGGCTGCATAGAAAGTCAACAAAGATAAATTGGGAGTTGTTGTCGACTGCCACTAGTATATGGGAGTTTCCTTGACGGGACGGAGGTTTAATGGGACCGCACGGGTCTATCGAGATATACACACCAGTGGGATAGTTATGTGACTTTGGCCGGGGTGGTTGAGGTTTAGATTTGCCTTCGCGACAACCAAGACATGTCAATGTTGGAGGGCGTTGTTTTAAACATTCCGGAAGTCCTGGGAGTAGGTTGTGAATGGCCATGAGTTGTAGCGTTCTTGGGTGGATGTGTCCCAGTTTGAGGTGCCATTCCATAAAAGTCGACATGAGGCTCGGTGGTTTATGTTGTGTGGGCGGGGCTGGTACAGAGTTGAGATCTGGGTAGCTGGAGTTGTAACGGTGGGCGGTAGTTTTGTGAGGCAATCGAGATGGGTATGTTGCGTGGGGCTCTGATGTGGTTGTAGGGGCAGGGAATGTGGTCGGATGGGAGGGTGTGAGGGGCGTGGGTAGGACTGTGCGAGCGCTGTTGGCGAGGGCTGTGCGTGGTTGGTCAAGATGGTATGCATTGTTTAAAAAGGATGCTGTGGCTATCACATAGAAATGATGGGGTGGTCGGCGAGGTCTTGCTAAGACTGCGCGGGAGGGTGAGAAGGCGGCGAGCCCATATTTGGTCGCGAGAGAGTGAACAGAAATGAGATTCCGTTTGATTTCTGGGGCGTGTACAGCGATGGGGAGCTCTATTTTCTCACGCGTGGTCTCGATTCGGCAGGGGCCCTGGTGTGTAATGCGAGCGCGGGAGCCATTGGCAGACGCAGTGAACGCGTGAGTAGATGAGGGGATCATGGAGGATAGAGGTGTGGACGTGTGAGTCGGGTGAGCAGCGGAGTCAAGTATGAACTTACCGTTGTCGGTCTCTGGTTCTGGCTTCGCTGCCTTTGACTCAAGTTGTGCAAGGCGTGAGTGCATTTCCTCCATTAGCTGGTGATACGGCTCGGCGTCAAAGGCTGGGACTGTGTTGACCTGAGCGTTCGTTTTTGCTTTCTGGAGAGAGCATTCCTCGTCACTATGGGTCACACACCCATGCACTCGACACCATTTTCCAGTATACCCGGGAGGGCCGGGGTGGTTCGAAAACGCACGTTTGTTTCGACGAGGTTGGGAACGGGTCTGGCGTGCTTGTTTGGTTGGCGCGTCGGAGTTGTAGCTGGATTGACCGGCAGAGGTGTAGTTAATTGCAGGAGATGTTGTTGGTGCTGAAGATTGGATGACTGCTGCCTGCCGTAAGCGATTGGTGAACTCACGGATCGTGATTGGGGGTGAACAGGCCATGAATAGTGCGAGCTGGAAAAATTCAGCGTTTAACTTCAGACCATTGATGAGGAATTTGACGGCGGTCTTCTCGTTCGTTATGTTTCGGTACACTGCATTGTGCATACGTGTCCGTATTGCCATGTGTTTGGAAAATTAGTCCGTAACTTCACCCCCGGAAAGAAAATGGAGGACTCAAACTTCACTTTCCAGGGTGCCGTGGTTTTCAATTTTGTTCAATTTTATGTGTTTCTGTAATATATTTGTCGTACAAATACCGATAAGGTGTGGGGTCTGCCTGGTAGAGGGAGCGCGCGAGGGCTCAACCTAGAGGGGAAAAACAGACAACAAATATGGTAGTAGGGCACCTGAAACCCGCAGGGGAAAACGGCTGGGCAACTAGTCTAGACCGTGTAGGTGTACGGTAGTAGACGTCGACGCGCCGTAAAACCTGAATAGTAATAGAGTAGCAAGTAACCAAGATGGTATAGTTACTGCCCCAGTGGTGCCTGACTTTACAATACCCAAGAGAGAAGGCGAGTTACACCACAATATATACAAGGTACACCGACGCCGATCTCCCATGTGGGCATGACATCATCGGCTGCACCCATGACCTACTGTCATGGGCCAGCAATGCTAAACTATCCTAAACTATAAATTAGAAATTAGAAATTAGAAAATACAGAATACCAATTGGGTACAGTGCAGCCAGCAAGGCGCACCAGTAGTACCACGTGGCACCAACCCAGTGAGGTGTCATTGTACTACAGACCCCCTTCCTACCCTGAGCCACGCCCTCGTGGCTCCTAGATCCTTTCACCAAGTCGGTTGCATCGTCGTACCAATTTGGTCCCTGTCGCAGCCTTTGTGCCATCTCGCGCCGTGCGTCGCGTCGGCTCTGCGTCGCCGAGCGCACTCTGTTCACCACCTTGGTCATCACCGATTGCGGCTCTATCCACCTCTTTGGTTATCACCGACAGCGGCCTATTCATTCCCATTTTTGGTTTGGGCACGACGTGCGCCCATTGCATACCTCCAAGGTTCTACCTTTTTGGCTGCATGGCTTAGACCCACTTACCGTGTCGGTATAACCAGTGGGGGGGCGGATTGCGCCTTCGGGCTCGTGTGAGCACTGTACCGTGAAGGGTTTTGGCGCCCACTTGGTAGCGGCGTGTCTCTCTGTCCCTTCGAGGTTCGACTACCAACCCTTCGAGGCACTGCCGCTGACTCCATCGAGGTTGTTCCACGGTTCTCCCTTCTCGTTGCCTTCGCACCCCTTGGCGGTTTGTCTACGCGGGCTCGCGCCACCGTTGCTTCTAGTCCGACCGACAAGGTTGAATCCGTTTATGGTGACCCTCGATCCTTATCTGAACCACATGGGTAGCCCCGGTACCAACGTGCGGGCTCGCACCCGTAGCGGTACACGGCGATTGTCTGTTCCCCATGTTGGTCAATCGGACGCGGTAACCTCAAGAAACGGCGCGCCATCGGCGACTAATGCCGATACCTTCATGGTTGAACCAGCATGGGGCCCCGAACGGATGGAGGTTTTGAGCATCAGCTCTAGTGACTCACCCATTGTGGATAAAAAGCCGATTCGCTTCACCCCTGTGGTCGAATGCTCGCCGTCTCAACCACTCCCTCACGGTACTCATCACACCATGTCGGGTGCCGGTCCTTCGCGCGGCCGCGGAAGCGGCATTGCCAAGTCTGGTTCTCGGGGTGCTGCTTTGTACCATTCCCGCATCCAAACTGGTTTCCGGAGCCAGCCGGTTCAGTCTTCCTCACATCAACCTCAAGGGATTCATGAAGGGATCCGGGACCCGTATGGTCCGGAGCCCGAGATTCCTCGTGGTATTTCCTATTATGGTTTGGAGACGTTCACCACGGCCGACTGGAACGTTTCCCAACATGGTACTTTCGGGGTCGATCCAAGAATGGTTTAGCTAGCGACGCTGTACCGTCGGAACTGGCCAGTGGCGCCGGGGAACACATCGCTTCCCGGCGTCTTGCGCCGTCCGACTTTGGATACCTACTTGGGTTTGTTTCGTTGGGATTGCAAGCGTCTCCGCTCCGTCCTGCAAACGCTCCACCGTCGGGATAAGGAATCTCAACCTCATCAGGGTCGGGTGGAGTGCTATGATAGCCGCCAGCGACACACACCAATGAGGTATTTCATTCCCCCGCTTTATCCCAGCGATCTGCGGTATGTTCGTATTGAACCGGAGCTCCATTATTACCGACGTCTGGTTGTGAAGATCTGTCAGTACGACTCCCTTCCGCAGCAGTACCTTCCGGCTTCTCCACATTTAGTTTGCTTCGATAGGCCTTACAATAGCATGCATTGGGCTAACCGTCGTAGGTGGGGGGTGGATGCTGCCTCCGAGGCTCGCATTCGCACCCGGTCCAGCTTCAACCGCGTCATGCATGGGTTCCATGATGTGGAGTTCTTCTCACAACTTAATAAGGGAAGAACCTCTTGGTATGTGTCCCGACCTGAATGGTTGAATGCCTATGAGGTTCCGATGTCGCTTAGCGTCCCAACCCCACCGGTATTGGCTTACTTCGGGAGCTAAATCACTCGTAACCACGATCAGTATAACCCCATTTGGTCGATTGCCCTCGCGGAATGGGCCGTATTGGTGGCCATCCTGGCTCTGCAGGCTGCCCGTGACGGTATTGACTGGGATTGTCGTTCTCGAGAAGCCGAGATTTACCGTGACGGTGTGTAACCTCCTGGTTGTATGTTTTTCATTCCCCCGAGGGTCATTCGCGACATTCGCCTATTTGGACTCGGAACCATTGTGGCAGGTACGGACTACTCTATTGGGCAGCTGCAGTCGTTGCTTACCCAAGTGGAGAGTTTCTCGTGGGGAGCCAAGCAGGGGTGGGAGGTTTTCGATCTGGTGTCCTGGAAGGTTGTATCCCGCGTGGAGCAGCGCTATCCCGTGGCTCCGACCGATCAGGGGCCTCCAGGGAGTCCCGAGCCATTCTCAACCGTGGTGGAATCGCCAGCAGCTATCTTCGTGGTCACTTCAGCGCCTACTCCCGCTCCGGAGGGATGCAATACGCCTGCCCATACTGGTGTGACTCCTCCTCTCCCTAGTACCACAAGGGTTGATGGGACTCCGCGGGCTATCCTCGGGGGTGTCATGGCTGCGGATGCGGCGCCTGTCCTCTCTCAGGGGAACTCCCAGGCCATTTCAGGTTTAATGGCTCGGGTCCGCCAAGCCTGCGTGCTGAACTTCCAGCGGGTGGGTCCTACCTCTGTGGTCGAAGCTCTTACCCTTCTGGAGAGCATCCTGCCTCGTCATGCACAGTACATGCGATCCTTTTCCCAAATTGGTGAGTTCCGGAACCGGTTCGAGGTCGAGCTCTACCAGATGGCTACCAACCAGGTGGCAGGCCTAGCAACGGCCATGGGCCCGACGCCTACAAACCCTTTGGAGGATCCCCTATTTGGTGCTAGCCTGAACCCCGGCCTCCCAGCCGCTCCGCAGGCTCCTCTCCACATCGGGTCGTCGGTACCTCCGTCGGTTGCGCATGCGAGCGCGCCACCTCCGATGGGTGCCGACGTAGTGCCAGGGGTCAGCGTGCCCACTAGTACCCCCGTGGGTCATGGTAGCGCGCCTAGCCAGGCTCCAGGCCAGGCTCATCTCTTCCAGCCTTGGCCGGGAGCCCATCAGAACACCACTCCGTGTCAGGGATTCTCAGCTGGAGGCTCCTCGGGGTCTCACTTTGCCACTCACCCATCAGGTTGATTGTCTTATTCACTTGGGTCTGTGCTTGAGCCACGTTGCTCCTGCATCCCTATTGGTGTTACTCTTCAAGTAAACTTAAATGTTATGCGTTTCCATGGTAGGTTCCAGTTTCCTTTGAGGTGCGGTGCGTAGCGAGGGAGGAGGCTCGAAAACAGCTCCCCCCCTTCCTTAGCTCTGCGCATCTCCAATTAGGTTTTGAAACTCTCCTCCCCCCTCCTTAGACCAGCGTACCACGATGGGGGACGGTTAATTCCTTGTAGGTAAGTTCCAGGAGGTGAGTTAGCTCCATCCTGAGCCATTTTGGTGCTCGTAGTATGGTTCACCACGTTGGTACTTCGATGCGCCTTCGTACGGCGCAGTGAGCGGTTTCGCCTTCCCATAGGGTCAGCTGTTATGCCACGCGCTTGCGCGCGGTGGCCAGCAATGTACCTAGATGGTTCTGCATGGCCTCTCACCTTGCATGGGCGCACGTGCGGTGTTTCACCCTGGATGTTACTTGCAAGGCGAATCAAAATATTTGACCGGAAAATTACCCCTCCATATGGTAGTCAAAACCCAGAAAACCCTTTTCGTCTGTATCTCGAGAACCAAGCGGTTTCAGAGGCTGGGAATGGCCGATTCGAAAGCGCGGCACGGTCAAAATACTTAGATTTTTTGACCATGCCGTTGCTCGCTCCCTACACACAATAGTGTTAACCGAATCGGTTACTCCGCACGGCGCGCCACGAGCAGCGCGCGTATGACTCGTCAAGTAAAAAAGATACAATTTTTGAATGTTCCCACCGTGCGGGTTCGCGCGCGTGCCGTGCATGTGCATGGCGCGTGTGCAACGGCGCGCATATAACGGTGCGTCCGTCTTTAGCGCTACCGCTCCTTGGGCGTAACCTCGCGGAAGGCTTCCTCCTGGTTGTACCTTTCCAGTAAGCGTCCGAACCGACTTTGGTGCTCCTCATTACAATGCTTTTCCCCCTTCCTTAGGGGACTGCATAACCTCTAAGGTTTACCCATCACTCGGCATGTCCTCTCCCTTGCGGTTCCAGTAGATTACCCTGAAGTGGTGTGGTATGGCTGAGAGCGGCTCGGCGGTGTCACCATCGGCGCCCCAGCCATACCAACGTACGGTGTACTTCAGACCATCTGGGGTACGGCAGTGACGTACAAGGCGTTCCACTGGGAACTCATTAGAGACCTGAGATGGTATCATTTCACCACTTTGGTTTAGATGAGCATCGGTACCACTAGGGGCAGATGTTTCCTCTGAAGGAGCAACCGTAATCCCTGCGGGTGGTACGTAGTCTGGGTCGTCACCCTATGCGTCATCATTGACCTCGATGGGTGTCCCGTCTTCCCGGGGCTGAGTCCTCAGAGAAACCGCTTGTGGGTCACGCGCGGATTCTCCGCGTTCCTTCCTGGACTGAACCGTTCGAAGTGCAACCGTGATTCGGTCAATAGAGATCGTATTCTCTACACCATCTTGGTTCACCGTCACCGTGTAGTCGGTTGACCGAACTACCTTGAAAGGTCCCGATGATTTCGGAAGAAGCTTCGAATTGATATCTATATCAATAGCTTCATCATCGGCTTCATCACCCGGTCGTGGCGTAGCTCCGTTCGGAGGGTGGCCAATAAAGACATATTGACCCGGCGTAGCCGTTACCACTTGGGTTACCTTTCGGCCGTAGTCCTCCTTGTTCCGCTTCTGGGATGCTGTGAGCTTGCTTTCAGCATACTTGAGAGCTCGTCTCAACCTCAAAAGGGTATTCCGTTTGTCCTGTGATGGTGTGAGCGCTCCGGCGGCTTCTTGTCCTAATGGGTCCCCTTCAACAACAATATCTGGTGGGTGTCTTGACAGTACCAGATCGAACGGCGTAGTTTGCGTCGCTCAATGAACCTGAAGATTATATGCATATATCAAGGGCTGCACGAGCTCGTCTCAACCAGTTTGGTGTTCTTCCGTATAATGTCGCGGCCTAGATACCAGGGTTCGGTTAAAGCGCTCCACTTGCCCATTTGTTTGCGGATGATAGGCAGTGGTGAAGTAGTGCTTAATACCCAAGAGGTTACAAACAGCTTCAAAGAACTTCAAAGCTAAGTTCGAACCATTGTCGGTAAGTAGATAAAGCGGTGCACCATACGGGTAGATCCAACTGTTCAAGAACGCCACCGCGGGGGTCGTAGATTTCGTGTCCTTCAAGGGTATCGCTCGCGTGAGCTTCGAGGACCTGTCTGTGCTTACGATGATGTACTGATACCCCCTTGTGGTTTCTGGTAATAAACCTAGAAGGTCTATTGCGACGAACTCGAGAGGACCCGCTGCAGGGAATAACTTCAAGTATTTCCTTTGCTTACGGAGACCTCCACGGGTACGTACGCAAGATTCGCATTGACCTACAAAGGTATATTTATCATTAGCCATATGAGGCCAGTAGTACCCTTCCCTCAAGGTGTAGTACATTCTCGTACCTCCAGGGTGTCCTGATAGCCTTGGGTAGTGGGCCAGGTACAGCACCGGAGGGCGCAGCACCTTGGGCACTACCTTCTGAAGGGAACCATCAATAGGAGCTCGCCTCACCAGGAAACCATTTCGGTCGACGTCAAAGTTCGAGTCTTTCATACCTACTTGGTCCATGAGAGAGCGGCAATAAACATCGTTTGCTTGCTCTCTCAGGAATTCCTCGCGGGTAATTGGCATGACGTCTGTTTCCTCGAGGGCGAGTATTTCCCGAGCGATGGCATCACTAAACCACGTATCCTCTTCGGGTAGAGTCCAGTAACCTTCTAAGGTATCACCCTCAGGGTTGGTAGAGATGGTAAAGCATGGAATATCATCCTCTACCGGCTCGGTGTCCAAACCATCTGTGGTAATGCGAGACATCGCGTGTGCGACATTGTGCTTGATACCTGGGCGGTACTGTACGTCATACTCGAACTCTGAAAGTCGTAACTGCCATCGGGCAAGTCTGACTGAAGCGTCGACCAGACCCAGTATCCACCGTAGGGCATCATGGTCGGTTCGAAGCGTGAACCTTTCACCATATAGGTAGGGATGGAGCATCAACATGCTCCAGACCACTGCCAGACATTCCTTTTCGGTTGTTGTGTAGTTCTTTTCTGCAGCGTGCATAGCACGGCTCCAGTACCCTATAGGTAGTTTGTCGCCGTTTTCTTGCTCCTGCATAAGACAATAACCAATTTGGGCGTCCGAGGCGTCAGTATCCAACGTGTATCGTAAACCAGCTTTGGGTAATGCCAAGATAAAAGGTGTCAAGAGCGCATGTTTCAGCGCCTCGAACGCATCCATTTCCTCATTGGCAAGACATTCAAACCTTGTAGGTTTGCCTTTCAGCAGCTTCCTGGTGAGGGGAGCCGCTACCTTGGCAAATCCCTTGATAAACCGGCGGTATATATTGCAAAAACCTATAAAGGATAGTATTTCCGTCTAGGACGTGGGTGGCTTCGCCTCCTGCACGGCCCGGATATTCCGCGGCGTCACTTCTAACCTCCCAGGGCTGATGATATGACCAAGGTATTCTACCTCTTTGGTGAAGAATTCGCACTTGCGGAGCTTCAAAGTTACTCCAGATTCCCTCAAAAGGTTCAAAACTTCCCTAACATGGTGGAAATGTTCCTCTACCGTTCTGGAATATATGATTACATCGTCGATGTATACCAGAGCGGTTCTCCACTTCACTTTCGAAAGGATTATATCTAACGCCCTCTGAAAGGTGGCCGGGGCATTCTGCAACCCAAAGGGCATACGCGTAAAGCGGAAGAACGCAGCGTGGCAAGTAAACGTAGTTTTGTCCTTGTCTTCTTCCCTGATAGGTACCTGCCAATAACCACAATTGGCATCGAGCGTAGTAAAGATCTTGGCGTTGCCCAACGAATCTATACACTCGTCCATTCTAGGTATTGGGTACGAATCCCTAATGGTCATACTATTCAGTCTTCTGTAGTCCACACAGAACCGCATACGGGTATCATTCTTTTTTGTAACGAGAACCACAGGGCTGGCCCAGTCCGCATTTGCTGGTTCTATGACACCTTCACGGAGCATTCTCTCGACCTCATTGAGCTCAACCTCACGGGCTTTTGGACCTGCACGGTAAGGCTGCTGGTAAATGGGTTTCCATCCAGGCACCATGTCAATACGGTGCTCTGTAGCCTCAATTTGGCCTAACCGGCCCGACCACATGGGTTCAAATTCTTCTAAGAGACTGAGGATCCGGTCTCGGAGAGCCTGGTTCTCCGCACCGAGCTGGACTTTCTCTCTCCAATTCCGCACTGGGTCCAGTTCCATAGTCTTTTCCTGATCTCCAACCTTAAAGGTATTGGCGATCTTCTGTTCCATTTTGGTGTTTGTCGATAACGGGGGCGCATATGCAGGGTATGGCGCATCCGTTCCTCCCCCTTCCTTAGAGGTGGCGACCTCGCCCAACACATTAGGTGAGACCGTGAAAACCCCTTGTGGTGCCGGCAATGCGATTCCAATAGTGGTGTTCTTGGGTAACTTAACAATGTGATTGCTAAAGTTACTCAAGTACACCTTGAAGGATTGGTTAGGGATGTTGTCGATAATCCCGTTTGCCATCAAGGCGAGATGTCTTTCTGCCAACCTAGGATGGTTCTGTAGCATTAACAATCCTGGAACTGCGCATGAGACATTCACTACCATTTGGGTCATAGCCGGAATTGAAACCAATTTGGTGAGCCGTATCTTGTTTGAAACCGTTTCGGTGGGTATATTGAACCTCGGCTTCTTACGCCAACCATTTTTGGTCTGCGTATTACCCAGTATAGCAATACGACCACCTTGACGGAGAGCGACCGTTCGGGACCCTGGCAAAATTGCCTTGACATGTTTGTCAATAAAGTTGGTCCCGAGGATACAGTCTGTCGCCAGACGATCCACCACAAAGAAATTGAGCTTCACCTTCAAGGTCCCAAGTTGTACCACAGTGGTTAACATTCCTCTAAGGTGCAGTGGGCGCTCATTAGCGTCCACCAGCGGGTTGATAGTCGGGGCAGGCCGAATGTTCCGCAAGACCGCATCGGGTATGACGCGAGCGTTTAGCACATTCGGACCGGCGCCGGTATCGAGTACACACGCAACGGGGACCTGTAGGTAATTGAGAAAGCTTACTGAAGCATTAACTTTATAGTTATTGTACTTCATTAGACACACCACATTGGGTACATCTGATTCTTCTTTTTCCACGATTAAGGTTTCCCGTTCCGGTATCGACGGGCCTTCCAATTCACGGTTAGGGGTGGCCCCTACGCTAACCGTTCGGTGTTTTCCTGCTCCTCCTGAGCGGGACTGTCCTTCTCCAAGATTGGTGTTTCCTCGACGAGATGAACCTGAGATGGTGATGGTTGAGCTTGTACCCTCTTTCCAGATCCATATAGGTTACGGTGGTTTTGCTGCCTGGCACTGATCAGATGTTCGCGCACCCCTGGGGGTATTTTGTCACATCTGTTCGCCAGATGGTCTGGCGACAAACAGAGCCAGCAAACCAATCCACCTGTCTGGGGATCACGCATTGCCATAGAGGTAGGTCGGGTAACCGGATTGGTTGGTGCTGTAGCATATGAAGATGCTTGCGAACCACCCGTTGAGGTTTGTTGAGTGCTCGCCGCACTTGGTGGCGACCTTATCGAAGCTGGTGGTACTGTCGACGACCAATTACCAATGGAGGTGGCTCGTGACTGAGCCTGCGGCGCAGTCACGAGATGAACTGCCATTCCTGTTGGTACGCGAATGAGCGAATCTCCCTCTGAGGTAGTGCTTTCTTCTAGCTCCAATACTGACCGTTTCGGTTTATCCTTTGAGGTATGGGACGCCGACGGCTTCTTTCCGTGACGGAGAGTGTCGCCTAGTCCCTGGGCATAACGGGCAAGCCCATTATAGTCCACCTTACGGTTGTTCGCCAGGTAATTGCGTACCTGCGAACGGATCGCTTTGTCAACATTGTCGGCAAAAAGCGACTTCAACCTACTAGTGGTAAAGACATTACCGCATCGGGTGGCCAGATTCCAAAGGCCCAACGAGAATTCCATTTCGGTTTGGCTAGAGCGTTGGCGATATGCCTGCACCTCAGCGTAACCTTCCTGGATAACCTCATCGGTAGCGTAAGTTTCCAACATGAAATTAACCACTTCTGGGTACGTCTCTAACATCTCTGTCCCCTCTTCATCAACCGCCAGGGTATTTCCACGGAGCCTGCCTTGGAGCAAGTGGTAAGCTTGACCTTTAAGGTGAAACTGGAATAACCACATAGCAGCACCTTCGGAAAAACCATTTTGGTCACATGCAATCTTGAACTTCTGCAGAAACTCAATTACCGCAATGGGATCATCACCTGTGAAGGTAGTATCACCCATCTGGAAGCTGAGCTTCTTATGGTGCTTGGTGATCTTCTGCGCAACCTCTTGGGTGTTAGCAGAGGATCGGTTTCTCAACCGATATGACCTATAATCAACCGCTTTGGTGAACAGATCGTTCAGCGGCTGACGCACCTCTAGGGTTGTATCGGTGTCCGAATCCCAGTCGGACGACTCATACCGTTTCTTCTTACCTTTACGGTTTCTCTTTGACGACTTCTTCGCCAACCGGTTCGGTTTCTTCTTGCGTCTACGTTTACGGTCATCATCCAACGATGAACCAGTGTCGGTATCGGAGCTCGAGGAATCGGGGTCAGAGTCGTAGCCGCGATTCTTTCCCTTTTTCCTCCTCCTTTCTTTACCCTTGCGGTTTCTTCTTCGTCGCCCCTCTTCTGGGTCAGACGAATCGTTCTCAGGTCCACCAGTGTTGGTGTCCTTTCGAACGTTACCTCCAATGGGTGGCAAGTACACGTCTCGAGGGCCCATCTCTATATGGCCCTCTTGAATTTGCCTTAAACCTTGTAGGTACGCACTATCGGCCGGAATTGGCTTGATTGGTGCGGAAGAACCGGCAGGGATCCCTTGTGGTATGCGAGTAACCATATTCACCCCAGGGGTTTTTGTTTCCGCCATTCCTTCGGAAACCCGAAGGTTTTGAACCACTCGGTAGATATGCTCCCGGGCACCCGTTAAGAGGTATGTTTCAACCAATTTAGGTATGCGTTGAGAGAGCTCGTGCACGGCTGGATCAACCACCAAGCGGGTAACGGCGTCCATGTCCATTGAGGTCATAGCTTCATTAACCGTAGCGGTAAAAAAAGCTTTCGCTCGATCTTCCAATTGGAGCCAAAGGTCCTCAACCGTTTTCGGCAAGTCCTTATTAGGTTCAGGAGCCAACGGTGGCTGAGTGACCGTATCCTTTGAGGTTCCGGCCCGAGGTTGCCGAAGCAGCTCCTCGGGATTATCAGGATGGGTTTAGCGGCCGAAGCCGCAGCAGAATCCTTGTGGCTAGGTGGCGCGCTAGAGCCACGAGTAATCCTTGTAGGTCTTTCCATAGTGACCAATAGTGGTATCCAATTGCTTCGCGAGTATTCCTACGAAACCAAATAGGTGTGTGAACTTCCAGAATCCTTTCGAATGTCTTCTGTTCACCAGTAAAGGTACGACAAAAACCAAGAAACTTCTAAGTCGGAAGACCAAAATGTCGTACAAATACCGATAAGGTGTGGGGTTCGCCTGGTCGAGGGAGCGCGCGAGGGCTCAACCTAAAGGGGAAAAACACACAACCAATATGGTAGTAGGGCACCTGAAACCCGCAGGGGAAAACGGCGGGGCAACTAGTCTAGACCGTGTAGGTGTACGGTAGTAGAAGTCGAGGCGCGGTAAAACCTGAATAGTAATAGAGTAGCAAGTAACCAAGATGGTATAGTTACTGCCCTAGTGGTGCCTGGCTTTACAATACCCAAGGGGGAAGGCGAGGTACACCACAGTATATACAAGGTACACCGACGCCGATCTTCCATGTGGGCATGAAGTCATCGGCTGCACTCATAACCTACTGTCATGGGCCAGCAATGCTATGCTATCCTAAACTATAAAATAGAAAATAGAAATTAAAAAACAAAGTATACCAATTGGGTACAGTACAGTCAGCAAGGCGCACCAGTGGTCCCACGTGGCACCAACTTAGTGAAATCTCATTGTACTACAATGTTGATAATTTGGAAGAGGTTCTTCGTCATTTTGTGTATGGGAAACTCGTTGGTAATGGAATCTGAAATAAATCGCATGATGAGGGCTTTAGTTTGATTATTCTTGTTTTACTAGCCAAATTCGGTTGCATTTACTGAAGGCTGTACATAAGAGAAGATCAGGGTGTCAGCGTCGAGTAATGAAGAGCTGATTGTGAAACCATCTTTCTGGGGGGAAAAGTTTGTTGTTGTGAGAGTAAGTTGTTTTAAGGCTTAAAAGTTTTGATACGGTTGGGGATTGAATAGATTAGTAAAGATAAAGTCTGAGGAGTACGTGACAAAGAAAAAGTTACTAAGAGCACTTGCCAAGATGATAATTGTGATTCTGTCTCTAAGAGATAAGCGTTGTTGAGGAGATTGTCTAAAAAGGCTTTTTGTTCTTTTTGATCCTGTCGTCGAAAGTATCTTTCCAGTCGGCTATAAGGTCTTAGATGTTGAAGATTCTAGCGCTGGGCCCATGACCTGTGACGAACACGGATGGCGTGAGCCACTGGGTGGTTCACGCCGACGGAGAGGATGGCTTTATTGGGGCTGGCCTGGTGCATGTAATGGTACACCAGGCCAGGTGTGCAGCGGGACAAATTTGTGATTTCCCGCATTTCCCTGGGGCACACGTGTAACGAAATTGGTACGACTACAAATTGCGATTTGTGATTTCCGGATGTGCCCATTATTTTCATATCTAGAGGGTTTAGGGGTTTGGGGGCCCCGGCCGAAAACACACGGCGTGGCCGACGTAGAACAGTGCACCAATCAGGTAGCTAGGCTCAACCTCCGGTACCCACCAAAATAGCATTGTACGGCCCGATCCTCTCTCCGCCAATCCTACCTTCGCATCGTCTCTCCAATCCAATAAAAACACTAGGCTCAACCTCTATGACACTTCTCGCCAATCGTATCCACACAAGTCACCGACACGGCGCTACAATGTAAACAATGTACGGAGCGGAGCTCACCTCGACGTCGGCGTCACCACCAAACGCTTTCATCGATCTGTTCTCAGTTGTAGACCTGATATTGGGTGTTGTTGTTACGAAGCACTACATCTATCGTTACAAAGCAACACATATATCGATATGAGCACTTCTGGTAGGGTTTTCATACTCATTGACGGAACAGTTTTTCATTTCCTAACATTATCATTCCCTAACATTGTATTTGGTTTCCCAAACATCTGTCTTAAGGGCTTGATGAAGGACTACTTGATAAAGTTCTATCCAAAGATCGCGACAAAATGGCTTCTAACGCATGTCGTGCGTTTTATAATAGGCTTGGAAAACATGGACAGTTCCAAATCACAGACACAAAAGAACGATTCTCTATCATTCACCCACATACGTATGATATTGTCGCTGCTGAAGCTTGTAGCGTACTGCCAGTTTCTTTTGTGCATAGTTCGCTGCCACAATCACAACTATGCACGGACCTCATTACGGCTGCGTTGATGGACATGACACCGCTTCCAGGCGTTTCCTTATGTCCTTGTGAAACGGGTAACTCTCTCCGTCTTTACGCTAACATAGTAGAAACGACTCCCTCGGAACGTTTAAATTGCTTGGAGAAGCTCAAAAAGTCCTTTTTCAGACACATGATGGGCGATAGTAGCAATATGAATACCGTCGTAGTTCCTCTGAACTTGGACCAACAACATTGGGGTATTCTGGTTGGAAAGCGCTACATCGGTTCAAAACGTGCGCGTAGGGATTATCCAACTGTATACTTTGGAGACAGTTTAAGGTGGAAATGTCCAGAGAATGTCATTACATTCTTTAAAGAGGCCTTCAAAGTTATTGTTCTGGGTGGCGAGGGTTCGGCTGAGCTCTCCAAAAGAAACTACATGCTGGACGTTCGCGGCTACAAACGGCAGTCAGATTCATTCAGCTGTGGTTGTTATGTCATCGCTTGTGCTACAGAATTTGTATCAAACAGAGGTTTCGCCCCGAGCAAGACTTACAAGTCCGGGTACAGCGCAGTTCTATCGGAACAATACCGTTGGATGGCCATACGGAGCCGTGTTCTACAGATCATACTCGCCTCTCAGTTCTATAACACAGAAAGGGTGACGGAAACTATGGTGTCTAGATACAGGCTAGATAATCGGGAGCACTACTACCGGATTCGTGCTGAGGGACAGAATAGGTTGAAGAACATGCGACACCCGGTTCTAAAGCGCTCTGATTTCAAGTTGGAAAAAGGAAGCGGTATAGCAGAGGCTCTCCTTACGCCTCAAACGACAGCATATGTTGGTGGTGATGCCAAGAAGGAATGTGTAGCGGAGTCGAATGAGGTGATGATGAAGGATAACTTCGAAAGTAATACGTCTATAAAGGACGCTATCGAAGAATGCTTTTCTAGCATATGTGGTGTTGCTTCCACCGCGGAGAAGAAGTTGGACGATGATGACGATATATCTCCCAGCAACTGTAGTGCGGGGGATAGAGGAGGGCAATTACGGTTGTCGGTAAGGGCGAGGGTGAAGCTCTTGAATGCGAAGGCGTTACCCGTGCCCACCCGTACGTCAGAGCGTAGGGTTCGGTTCGTAGATAGCTCCATGGCGGTGAAGGGGGTGGTGGATGGAATTCTAATGGATGTATTCCAACGTGTCGGATCAAAAGACACAAAAGAGGTAGGAAAACTCATGGACATGAGTACGTTTGACCTCCTCAAGCCGGTTGCTGACCGACCTGGAACCTATCTTGAAGGAGATGTATTCAGCATAATCGCTCTTTTGGCATCTATTGCCCAATCCAAGGGATTTCTATACGGCCTTCACTACTTCAGGTATGTGCAGCTTCGAAGGAAAGGCAATGAACGTTTAATCAGTGGTCGCTTTAGGTGTCAGAGGCACAGCAAGTACGCGAGCTCATGTCCGTCTAATGTCATGGTGTCTTTGCCCAGTCTGAACGCAGACTGGAAAGTGCGTTTCAATCTGCACCATACCCATGAACCGACTCAGGTGTCTGAATCAAATATTCAGCAGCGAAATAAGTCTCTCGAGAAGACAATGCAGGCTCGTTTTCGCACGTGGAAAGGGAAAGAGAAGGGGAAGGATAACACTTATTGGGAGTTGTTGTACAGAAAGTGTTTCCCTGATCATTCTGCATCCGCGATACATGTACAACGGAATGTAGGGGAGGACTTGTTTTTGTTCCCAGATGGAGTTTCGGTACAGGAAAATATACTGGCAGGCTCATGCCGTACTACGCATGATAATGAAGGCAGAAGTATACAGCCGAAACCCATACAAATCAAAACTCTACAACCCACGAAACAGGCAGTCTCTATAGTTGGCCCCCCACCACAACATCCGTTTCATGTACTCAACTTCCAGGGTGTCCATGCTATGGGTAGTACCCACAGCAGGAGCGACGTGGAAAGACACATCAACTCCACAGTTGGCATCGGCTCCCTACGTATAGACGAGAGAACTCCTGTCCCAGTAGCCGACGTCAGTGACGTGAGGATGGGGAGCACTGGCGACGTCACCTACGTCGATTCTGACGTCACGCACGTCCATGCTGAGCTCGGCGACAACTCGTTAATTTCGAAACGGGAGTCCCACGGGAGCAGAGGGAGTGCGGAGGGAGCCCGGGATCGATCGCTGCAATTCAATTCGGCAGAGCTACGGCACGTTGACTGTGCTTTCTCGGGGGGAGAAACAGAGGCAGGAGAGGCGACCGAGACGAACACAGAAATGGAAGATGTAGGCGCTTCCGAACTAATCGAAAGGTTTTTATTTCTGGACGATAATGAAGAAGTATCTACTGAGCTGGTGCATGTGTTGAGTGGCGAGGAGCAGCCGGAGGCTGTCATACATTCATGTTCTGAATTGAGTGAGGAGCGTAGGACTGCAGCCACTGAAGAAGAACGTTCAGATGCTGGAAGTGTATCAAGTGCAGGCGTCGACGAGTTCTTTAAAGCTGCTGTCATAGCCTATTTTGGGAGTTTGCCTCTCAATGCTCCAGGTCGAGATGTTGTCAGGGAAGTTCGATTTATAGCTGAGAGTATGGGCTACAATCTACGTTGTCGGACGTCCATATTTCTGGGAAGGAAGGAGACACAGCGCGACATTGGGGTGGCGGGAGATTCGCGTGTGCTCCAAAAGTGCATCTTAAAGTGCAAGAAGCAGGAGGACAATGATTTATGCCCGTTTTCTCTGACGATCAAGACACTAACGCCACTGAAGGAAGAAGAAGGGAGATCATACGTCGGCGATTTCCGAGAAGCGAGCCACAATCATCCCCCCACATCCGGCAGAGCTGGAATCAGGCACTTGCCACCGAAGCTTCGAAGAGAGGCTGCGCATATGACAGACAATCTTCACATGTCCCTTCCAGATACTATACGGTATCTGGAGGACAAACACAGCATTGTCATAAATCCAAAGTCCGTGCGGCAGGTGTTAGGGTACGGACGGTCCATAAGCAATCCAAAAGATTTGGAATGCACGAAGCTCTTTAAAGCACTAGTTGCTTTAAAGGAAGAAGATGTGGGCAATAGGTACTACATCAGTCATGACTCAGAGGGTCGAATGACTTCGGTTTGTTGGGCGTTTGCGGAGTGGATTGAAGACTACCGATCGTTTGGTGTTATACCAGGCGTCTCTATCGATTGCAAGGCAGTCGCAAACCGCTATGGATTACCGCTTATCACTATAAACGGGAGGGCGAACGATGGGTTTACGTTAACGTTCTTTATGGGTTTTATGAGTGGGGAGACGGAAGCTGACTTTGTAGAAATTCTAACACAGTTTAAGTCCATGATTCCCGTATCCCCCGCTCTAATATGTATGGATCAAAGCTCTGCCTGCATTGCGGCCACGGAGCAGGTCTTTGACCATTCCTTTATCATCCTGGACGAATGGCACCTCAATCAGAATCAAATGAAGAACGTCACCGCTTGGTGCTCTCACATAGGAAGAGTCAGTTGGTGTGATGACATGTCGAGGGACTTGTTCAACTTACGTCGGTCGAATGCGCTCCCAGTATTCATGGAACGCAGAGATAACTTCATTCAGAAGTACTTCACGGGTTTAACAGAAAAGCTCCCAGTGTGGTTCACATACCTATATGTGCACAGGCCCCAACTGCTGGTTGCTTGCTTCCGGATCGCTGCCGTTCCAATACGGTATCTCTTTCAGGGGACAGGATACACGGAAGCGTCCAATTCTGGTTACCGGGCGTACATCCTGGCCAAAAAAGTCCCCTTCAGCGAGATACCAAGACAGATGAGGCTCCTAACCCAGAAGCGGCGAGAGGCCCGCAATGAAGCGCGCATACGGGCATTGTCGCCAATGAGCTCCCGGTATAGATCGATCCGCAACTTTCGATTTCCTATACCCCCGGGAATCCTCGACGGCCTTATATCCGAATATACAAGCTACGCATTGACGAAGTTCCAGGAGATTGGAGTGATACCTGCAGGGAACTACGCAGTTCGAAGAGCATATGTTGCTAAACGGGAGCAGGTGTATTGGCCAGAGCTCGCGGTCGAGGAAGGTTTGCGAATTGGACTCGTAGCATGTTTTGAGCTCACATGGAGCTTCCAACTACTCCGAAAACTTGAGGTCCCACGTCCAAAACCTCCAACAGCCCCATTGCGAGTTCTTTTTGCGCGAAAGGAAATAGAAAATGATGACGGTGGAGAGAGCCAGCTCCTTGTAAGATGTGACTGCCAAAAGACCGATTCAATCGGTTTTCCTTGTAGGCACATCGTGCGGTGTGCCATTGTGTACAACGAATACGTTTTAAGTACACCTCGTCTGAAAGAAGTGCTAGATGAGTATATCGAGCTGGAGTCCTTCTTTCATTCCTACTGGAAAAATAGTCCTGAAACTCTTTCATTTGACGAAGTGTGCAGACGTAGGAGTCTCTGTGGTGTTTTGGATATGGAGTCTCTGACGACTAAACTCGAATCCTCTCACGAAAGTATAGAAGCCACTGCCCTTCACACTTTTTTGAAGAGAGAGTCGCCGAATGAAGTCCGAAAGTTGGTGAAATGGTCGGACAACAAAGCCCTATTTGATCAACTACATAAGCT
This sequence comes from Gracilaria gracilis, assembly GCA_030374805.1. NCBI lineage: Eukaryota > Rhodophyta > Florideophyceae > Gracilariales > Gracilariaceae > Gracilaria > Gracilaria gracilis. Next base: position 47,864 of record JARGSG010000039.1, on the reverse strand, counting down.
TGCCGATGGAATTGGACCCTCGGCTGTCGAGAGCGTGGGGGAGCTTTTGAGGGAGGCGCACAAACGAGTGATAAAGGGCGAAATTGCTACCAAAACCGTACTGGAGCAGGTGAATACTACTGGACACTGTGAAAAGGAGGGTGGAGAGAGGGTGCAATGGTTGGATTCTACGCTCCCTGAATCCATACCCCTCCTAAAAGCACCAAATGTGTCAAGGGTGAAGTTCAAGAAAAGGAAGAAGAGCTTCACCGAAAAATTCAACTCCAAGAAGGGAAAGGCGGAGAATCAACAAAGGGCGAGAGAGAAAACCGCGTGTCACATAGACCCTGTTGAGCGGTTATCACAAGATTCTGTAGGAACTTCTGAGAAAAGCCAACATGGAGACCATCTGTAATAGTACATTGAGTAGGTAGATGGCGTTGGATACATCATTTACGTCGGATACATCAATTACGTCGGATACATCAGTTACGTCAGATACATCAGTTGTACTATATGGAACATTAAAAGAACATTGTCACGCGTATTGTCTTTTATTGACGAAGACACAGCTTTCGTTCGCAAGAACAAAGGGTATGTCTATAACCGGCTCTTTACCCTGGCCGCAGCCGGACTAGCCATGTAGGCCGGGCTCGGAGCTGAGTAAGCCGGACTCGCAGCATAAGCAGGACTCGCGGCGTACGCAGGGCTCGCGGCGTACGCAGGGCTCGCGGCGTACGCCGGGCTCGCAGCATATGCTGGGCTCGTACCGTAGGGGCTGGCTCCTCCAACATTACCAGGACTTACCGGGGTGACATAGTCTCTTCCTGGAGATTGTAAAGGAGTAGCTCCACCGCCAATTCCAAGTCCTTTAGGTGATGCAACTGGCGAAAATTGCGCATCAACTGCTGACGGCGACACCTGTGACACTAGCGGAGAACCGACTCTTGTAGATCCAGCTCTGTTAGGTGTGCTCCAAGCTGCTGGTGAGTATGCATTTCCAGGCGTTGCCCGAATGTCAGCACCCCTCCGTCGACCAGGCGTAGCTCCTACACGAGCGAGGGTCCATCTTCCTGCGTCATACCCATCCGTTATCATGGGTGTCGGTTCAATGGCGTCCTGCAACATTTTCTCATTAAGCATCAACTTGAAGTATCCGGTTCCAACTGGGGCCATTTGCCCAAGCATGATGTTTTCGGTAACACCTTGCAGATGATCAGCGATGCCATGTGTTGCTGCTTCTAATTAAATGTCCGTAGTTTCTTCGAAAGAGCACTTCATTAGATGTCCAGTGTCTACACGGTTGCTGCTTCTAATAAAATGTCCGTAGTTTCTTCGAAAGAGCACTTCATTAGATGTCCAGTGTCTACACGGTTTATGCCATGGCGAGTGATAGCCATATGATGGCCTCTGTACTTCATAACGTCCACGAGGATTGACAGATGCCTGTAGTTCACGTAAGCTCTATCGAAGGAAATGAGGCCACGAATCTCGTTGAGTAGTGCCTCTCGTACGGCTTCAATGCCCAAAACTTCAACGATTTCAACAATATCGTTTGATAGAGTACGAGTATGGTCAACATCTTCATGGGCTATGTATGCCATCAAATTAACGCCCTCAGTATCAAGAACCCGTTCTTTCTTATTCTTGAACGTCCCAGTTAGCCATCCACATACGACTGACGACACCTGCGCATAAGAACCCTTCTGATGCCAGAAATCTCTCCCAGGTTTATCTGCTGAAGCAGATCACCTTCCAAACGCCATCTTTCATCGCATTGCTACTCATTAGCATATCTCCATACTTGTCTCGCGTAGTATCATCCTGGAGCCGCAATCTCAATATTATGTTCTCATGATTTGTGTTGTGGATTTCAGAATAATATTAGAATAGGATTGAGATGGTAAGCTGAGTTTGTAATTAACGTACATGAATGAGAATAAATCGTGCAAAGTGTAACGCGTTGACATTGTTTGTGGATAAGTGTGTTGAGGTCTCGTGAGGAAGAATGGTGAATAAGGAAATTGAAGATGACCATGAGAACGACCAGATGTATCGCCGTTCCGGTGTTTCGGTTTGAATAGCGCGCCAATTCTGTCGGTGACTTGTGTGGATACGATTGGCGAGAAGTGTCATAGAGGTTGAGCCTAGTGTTTTTATTGGATTGGAGAGACGATGCGAAGGTAGGATTGGCGGAGAGAGGATCGGGCCGTACAATGCTATTTTGGTGGGTACCGGAGGTTGAGCCTAGCTACCTGATTGGTGCACTGTTCTACGTCGGCCACGCCGTGTGTTTTCGGCCGGGGCCGGGTTTGGGGGTGAATTTGTCGTTTCTTATCGTTTGCTGTGAACCAGCTCTCGCCGTGCCGTGCTCTCCTCACCCCTATTGGTTTCCTCTTCTTCCTTCCACAGTGATATACAGGAAGCGATGCTCGAAGGCGGTGGCGGCGCGACGGCCGCCGGTGGTGAGCTTTATTGCATAGAGTAATGGGCGAGCGTGTACTTTTGGTACTCCGTGACGACACACAGCACTCATCCCAACGCAAACTTGCCCGCACTTTCGTCCGAAGTCCGTAACCGATCGCAGACGCTCACTCTCCTTCGATGTCTTCAAACGCATCTTCCGCGCAGACACCATCATTCGACATCTTCCTCAGCCATGCTGGGGAAGACAAGGAAACCACCGCCCGTCCATTGTATAAACGACTTTGCAAACATGGCATCTCCGTCTTCTTCGACATCGAGTCTTTCCGCCTGGGCGACCATTGTCCACAAGTTATGGACCAAGCCATGCAAACGGCTCCTGTGGGCGTGTTCATCATGAGTCCCGAATTTGTTGCCAAAGAGTGGCCCATGCGTGAGCTTATTTGCTTTGTCAATCGTTTCGACGCCGCTGCAGCTGCTGGAAACACGCCTCCATTGCTTATCCCTGTGTTCTATCGCCTTGAGACGCACGATTGCCGCGACTCAGCCATCTTCGATACCTACGGCAGCCTCTTTTGTAAGCATGGGCTCTTCAAGCGTGCCATGGATGGTAGAGTTTCTCTCAAAGATGTTTCACATGCATTGGACACAGCCGCTACAGTGTGGAGCATCGAAAATGACCTGGGGGCGTCCAACCGCGATCGTCCGAACATGGCCTGTACCAGAGAATCCTTCATTGACATGATACAGAACAGAATCTTAGAACGGCTTCGAGAAGAGAGACGTGACTTGTTGGATAAATCCCATCCAGTGGAGGGTGTTCAACCACAATGCCAAGACGAGTACAGGAGATGTAACATGGTGCCATCAAATCCTCCCAGACTAACCCTGGACTATGGTTCACCCACAACATGTGAAGGGAGGCTGAAGGCCGCAGTGTTAGGCGGAAGCACCGGCCGAATAGTTGCGGTCATAGCTTCTGGAAAAGGTGGAGTTGGCAAAACTTGTGCTCTACGAGGCCTGGCTGAAGACGTTCAAATCAAGCAGGTGTTTCCTGGAGGTATTCTGTACATTCAGCTTGGAAACGAAGCTGGAACGTCGGACTTAATTAAAGGAATCGGCAAGATTGTTGATCGCAGTGGAGGTTCGAATGCAAAGAAGGAGATTGAGGCAGCTGAGACTGTTCAAGAGGCATGTGAAATGGCTGCGAAGTGGTTTGACTCACACGTATGCTTGTTTCTGATTGATGATATATGGAAAGTGAATGGGATTGACTCAAAGGTATTGTCAACTCTTGGGGTGATGATGAACGAGGGGAGTAGAATGGTGTACACAACTCGAGACGAACATTTTCTGAAGCGCGCTAACGAAGTAATTGAGTTCAAAGAAAGGGAAGCGTTAGGCGAGCTGTCACGGCGAATGTTACTGACGCACGCTGGCATAAGCGAAGATACTGTGTTTGAGGACAAGAATGAAGTAGCGCTCAAGTATTTCCTCAGGTTGTGCCAGGGACTTCCGCTTGGGTTCGGGATTGTGGGCGGATCTGTGTGGGACTGTTCACGTCGTTGCTTGAACAAGCAAGACGCGTTGTCAGAGTTTTACTCAGAAGTATTGTCCAATGAAAAGGACTGGATGGATGCAGAAGCGGACGATTATGGTAGACTATCAAGAATTGTGGATCTATCTATTGAAGTTCTGGAGAAGCGCAATGTGGATGTGAAGTATGAACAGAGATTTCAGGCTTTGTGTGTTCTTCAGAAACAGCAATCCGTACCTGCACAGATGCTCCAGAAGCTGTGGGACTTGGATTCGTTGCGAAGGACCATAAATGTGGTGGAGTCGTTAGCGAATGTGTCAGTTGTACAGATGAGGAGAAACGATGGCTTGGTTTTTGTTGAACTGCATGACTTGATTCTGGACATCGCTGTTCGGAAAGCCGGTGAGGAAACACAGGGATTCTTTCAACAACTTGTTCGCAACTATATTTCATCTAATCCAAAAAAGAAGGGCGATGCTGGGTTGACCTCAGTGAAGAGAAATACAGACATGGCCGGTCAACTTGAGAATGTTTTGAACCATATTTCGACTCGCAAGAGGTCAGAGGGACAGGCGCTGTATGGAAGCCAGACTCGCAAACGCTTTCGATATGGTGAAAGTACAACACACCAAGTTGGTATATTGATTGAAAAGCCAGAAGGCGGTGTTCAACGAAACCTCACCGAGGAGCAACCGTGCCAGACACTGGAATCACAACTTGAAACAGAGAAAGGGGTCGAGGAAGGAGTCGTTGTGGGTGCGACCGAGGAAGGTACAAGTTTGGCGTTCTGTCATGCGTGGTGGGATACTGAAGATGATGGTTACATTTACAAGAACGTATGCAGGATACTGGGACGAGCAGGATTCGTTGAAGAGTTGCTATGGCTACTGTCGCAACCGCAATGGATTGTGAAGCGACTGGTAAAAGGCGGGATCTTTTATGTTGAACAAGACGTGAGGCATGGAAGAGCGGTGGGTGACAGCAACGCATCCCGACATGCAGATTGCAACGAGCATTTGAAGATGGTCGGTATCGCTTCCAGGATGAGTGCATCGTTTGTGAACCGAAACCCTCGTGAGGTTTGGTTTCAGCTACACGGACGCTTATTGTGGCACGCAACGCGAAGCGAGTTCACCAGCGATTTTGTGAAGAGGATGGAAATATGTGCACCGAAGCCATGGCTCAAAGCGTCTATGGGGTTGTTGCTACAGGCGGGGTGCGGTGCGTTAGAAGTTGTGAACGGCCCAGGTCGAGTGCTGTGTACTCGTGTCGAGGGCGACGAAATCTGGATTGTGTGGAAGAGCGATGATAAGTTGCACGTTGGTAAGTACGACGGAACATACAATCGACACGAACAGGAAGAACTTGCGATGAAAGAAGAGATGGGGGATGTTGAAAAGGCCTCGTTTCTAGCCGACGAACGCAGGGTGGTGACAGCGCACAAAGACGGAAATATTCGTGTGTGGAACAGGGAGACAGGGGCTTGCGAGCAAGTGATTTCCCACGAATGCGAAAATCATGAACACTACATCCAGTTCTGCGCAGACGGGTCTCGAGTTGCGTGCGAGAGGCGTGATCATTCGATTGGATTGTGGGATACGGTGAGCGGAAAACCCGTGGGTCAGCCACTCCGAGGTCACACAGGGACGGTGAGGTGCGTGGCAGTGAACGCGGACGGCAGTCGCATCGTGTCGGGGTCGTGGGACAAGACCGTGCGGGTGTGGGACACGCGAAGTGGCAAGGCCATGGGACAGCCGCTCCGAGGTCATACGGATTGGGTGAGGTGCGTGGCAGTGAGCGCGGACGGCAGTCGCATCGTGTCAGGGTCGAGCGACAAGACGGTGCGGGTGTGGGACGCGCGAAGTGGCAACGCCGTGGGACAGCCGCTCCGAGATCACACACAGAGTGTGAAGTGCGTGGCAGTGAGCGCGGACGGCACTTGCATTGTGTCAGGGTCGTACGACAAGACGGTGCGGGTGTGGGACGCGCGAAGTAGCAACGCCGTGGGACAGCCGCTCCGAGGTCACACAGGGACGGTGCTGTGCGTGGCACTGAGCTCGGACGGCACTCGCATCGTGTCAGGGTCGTGGGACGATACGATGCGCGTGTGGGATGCACGAAGTGGTAGCGCCGTGGGACAGCTGCTCCGAGGTCACACAGGAAGGGTGTTGTGCGTGGCAGTGAGCGCGGACGGCAGTCGCATCGTGTCAGGGTCGAGCGACAAAACGGTGCGGGTGTGGGACGCACGAAGCGGCAACGCCGTTGGACAGCCACTCCGAGGTCACACGGACGGGGTGGTGTGCGTGGAGGTGAGCGCGGACGGCACCCGCATCGTGTCTGGGTCAAGCGACAAGACGGTGCGGGTGTGGGACGCGCGAAGTGGCAAAGCCGTGGGACAGCCGCTCCGAGGTCACATAAGGACGGTGGTGTGCGTGGCAGTGAGCGCCGACGGCAGTCGCATCGTGTCAGGGTCGAGCGACGGGACGGTGCGGGTGTGGGACGCGCGAAGTGGCAACGCCGTGGGAAAGCCGCTCCGAGGTCACACACAGAGGGTGAAGTGCGTAGCAGTGAGCGCGGACGGCAGTCGCATCGTGTCAGGGTCGTGGGACGATACGGTGCGGGTGTGGGACGCGCGAAGCGGCAACGCCGTGGGACAGCTGCTCCGAGGTCACACAGGGACGGTGCTGTGCGTGGCACTGAGCGCGGACGGCACTCGCGTTGTGTCGGAGGATAGTGAAATGGAGCGGCTGTGGGTGTTGAACGCAGCTGGCGGAGATTGCGTGCTCACGTCGCGTGATGCTGCGTGGGAGAGCACCATCCGCTCGCTGGCGCTGACGTGGTCGTCTGGAGAGGTTTGGCCTCCAAGAATGATGCACGTCGGTGCCGACGACGGTTCTCGGGCTGTGCTCGGCACTTGCGAACGTGCTGTGCAGAATATTGGCGGCGGTGATGTTTACTTTGATAAGATGTTTGTATCATGCCGAATTATGCGGTAGTTTATTATGGTTGCCGATGTTTACCATTTAACAAATGAGGCGAAATGACGAGACGTGTCACTTGTGTTCTCAACAAAGACCCTGAGACCTTTGACTCAAAAGAGTTTGTCGCTGTGGCGAGATAGGGGGCGAGATAGGGAAGCCCCCCGTTCATGGCAGTTCCCGAACGCACTAGAGAAACTTGAGTCCAATACCCGTTTAAGAAGTTGACCAAAGCCTCTTTGCCCCAGATCTGTCATGTATCTTCGTAGGAACGTTATCTATCAGAGGCTAACCACAATCCTGGCGTTAAATTGCCCGATCAAAGGGAAGAGCAACTGTCGAAGAGACCAATGGATTCACAGCAACAATGAAAGAAGCCTCTTCATTGGCGAGTGGCAACAATGTCATGGCGCGCATGCTGTAATGTCTATACTGAAAAGTTGGCTCCAATTTCAAAAGACACTTTAGAGCATCTCTATCAAGAAACCCAAAGCAAACTTTCAAACAAGCCAAATTCCTAAAATTTGGTTTAGCAAGTAGGCAGCACCCCTATCAGTGCCCGGCAGCACCCCTATCAGTGCCAAAAAAAGTCGCCAGCAGAATTTCATATGGCGAGATCATTCAACCATCTCTGCCTCTCCTCGGCTTCCTATTGTGCCCATCTGTCATGCACAATGAGCGAGAGCTCTTCAGATCATGAGTTTCTGACACTCAGCGACGATGAAGAACAAGCTGCCGCCCGCAGCATGGTGGCATTGACAGCAGTAATTCCAATGGCAATTACTCCAGACAGAACGTATATGGGGCGAAAAATCTCAAGTAGTACCATCCGACGCGGCAACTGCGACTGGTACGCAAATTATCTTCATCCAATCCCAGTCTACCCACCCTCTCATTTCAGAAAGGTATTCCGCATACCACTGAAGCTTTATTATATTCTGCACAAGGAACTACTCAAATTCGAACCGCGACTAAAACAACGAGTAAATAATGCTGGTGTGCCTGGGCATTCTTCGCATCAAAAACTGCTAGGCACTCTCCGCAAGCTCACCACAGGATTATCGTTTGACCAAATAGATGACATGGTCAAAATGTCTCCAGAAAGCCAGCGGCACTACTTCGGGATAGTACTACAAAGCATCTTCAATCGAATTGGTTCAACGTTTTTAAACAGGGAACCAACTCAACAGGAGCTACGTGGTGTAGAGAAACAATACGCCAGCGTTGGATTCCCTGGTTTTATCGGTTTCATAGACTGTATGCATCTACATTGGAAAAACTGTCCTAAGTCCCTTAAGGGACAGTATCATAACCCCAAAGATGGGAAACTGGCGCCCATAAGCTGTGAGGCTCTTTGCGACCACAACCTCTATTGTTTGCACTGGTTTGTTGGGCGGTGTGGGACGAATAATGACATAACAGTGGTCGGAAATAGTCCATTTTTTAATGATATTCTTTCCGGCAAACGAGAGATGGTTCTTCCAGAAGGATATGAGATAAACGGAGCGGTTCGAACGGCCCTTTTGTACTACTTAGTGGACGGCATTTATCCCCCGTGGGCCATATTTATAGGTCTAAACCATGCAACTGCAAACGCGAGAGAAAAGACGATGGCGAAAGCGCAGGAAGGAACGCGAAAGGATATAGAGCGTTTCTTCGGAGCGCTACAGAGACGCTTCAAAGTGCTCAGGCACGAACTGTTCGAGTGGAGTGACGAAAAGAATATTCTCATAAGTCAGGTATGCGTCATAATCCACAATATGTTGGTAGATTTAGACCTCAAAGGAGAACTGAGAGGTGAAACGGATGAAAACGGAGAGGCTATCAGCGTCATTGAGGAGTTCGCTGACGAAGCACAGGATTCGGCTGATGTGGAAGCGCAGAACAACGGCGAGGAAGACAACACAATGACGAACAACGTTGGCCTGACTTCTTTACTAGAGCAATATGATCTCGTTACGAATGAGCATCAACATCATCAACTAAAACAGGCCCTCACCAACCACTTATGGGCAAGAAGAGGGTTCACGGCTAAACACAGTGCGAGAAAGAGGCGCCTACGGCGCCTGCGGCGCCGTAGACGCCACGAGCGGCTCTTTCCTCCCTTTTAGGCGTCATCTTTGACTCCGGAACTAGTGAGAATGGACACCACTTCAGGCTCTGCAATTGAGTGGTCTATATCGTCCTCCTGCTCAGCATTTTGATTGTAGCTGCCATGACTAAACTGGTAGGAGGACGTATTTCCAATGCGATGGGAAATATTATTCGCCCTTCCTCTGAATCACGCCTGGCATTGACGTCACTCGCATTACTGTATGAACCCTCAAAACCCCCCAAGAATGCGGCTTTTCTCATTAGATCCTCCAGCTTTCTGTTCGTTTCGACAGGAGTCAAGCACATTCGGTGAAAAATCTTTAACTGCAATGCAATTGAAGCTGCCATCTTCTTGTTTTCGGCAGATCCGCGAAGGCTTTCGGTCATAGCGTCCATACTTTTGGCAACTTTCAATAGGTTTTGTTCCACTTTTTCCTCTGCTTTGCGCTTTTTTGCGCCTGTCGGGCGACACGAGGCAGGGCTGGACATTGAAATATTCGCTGCACTCTCTTTCTCTGATGCGCTTTCTTTCGCGTTGTTCGTGGGTTTATACCAGAGGGCACTGTGTGAACTGCCTCCAATATGCCCAGCAAATTTGGGGCATGACGAAAGGAGTTGTATGGCTGACACAAATCAAATGACACCAGGTGTTCGCAGGTCCTCTTTACACTTAAACTTGTTGTTGTTCTGGTACAAGATCATGATATTTTTCACCGTGTCTTCCTCAGATTCTCCTGAGGGAATTGATGATCTGTAGAGCTTTTTTGCAGCCAAATACTTTTGGGCTGTTTGCGCTACAGTCGTAAATCGTGAGCTCAAACTGCTTTGCACACGAGTGCACTCTGGTTGTTTGGCATATGTGGTGGCTACCGCTTACCAGAATGCCTCAGCATTTTGCTCGAAGACTATTTGGGAGGCGGAAATCCATAAACGGGCTAGTGCGAGGTCTTCATTGGGCGTGAAATTGGGTCTCTTGGTGCTATTCATGTTCAATCTGGTCGTAGTGGCACGATGGAGAAAGCAGGTCACTAGAGAGGAGGAAAGCATGGTTGCATGCACTTGGGAAGATTGGCGGCGATTGAGTGTTTCCGTTTGGACTTGGCGCCAAATGGTACAAGTGACAAGAGGTGAACGTGGCAGATTATGAATGGTCTATGAGTTTAGGTGGCGACCCAAATTGCTGGCTAAATTTGCTCGAGAATAGCAAGTAGTTTAGGTCGGAACCTAAAATTTATAGGTTTTGGCCAGTTGATAGGGTTGCGTTTTTGGACGCTCACCCAAATATTTGGGTTTTTGGGTCCTTGATAGAGATGCTCTTAGGGCATCCCCACCGGTTGAGACCAAATCCTATCCTAAAACAGTAGCCGGTGTACTTCAAGGGCAGAACTGCTTCCACGTTGCAAATCTGGCGAGCACGTGGCATGTGTGGCAGCACCCATCTGAAACGCCAGCCCAAAACGTCGTTTTGATTGATTTTTTAGGGATTCCGGACCAAAACGAGGCACTTTTGGGCCAGATCTACTGTGTTTGGGCTGGGCTGAGTAAACGCGCGCCCCTGTTGAGCCCCTACAAGACCGGTAGAAATAAGATTTGGGATTTAGTCACACGAGTGGGGATGCCCTTATTTTTGAGATTGGGCCAAACGAGATTCTTGCGTGCTGATCAGGTGGCGAGCAACCAATTTCATTGGCTGCGGCTCGATGTCTTTCGTCGTCGAGAATCGAGATCACAGTTGGCACCGCCAAAGGCAACAGGGCGCCAAAGTTGGCGCCCTGTTGCCTTTGTAAGGCTACCTTCCCGGTAAGGTTATAGGTGAACAAAGGCTAATGTTGAACAATGAAAGCTCCCTACGGGAATTGCTCCATGTAGCCCATAGTAGCCTTACGAGAGCTGAGCTCCGCTTCGCAACAAGCCAGTCCCCTCCCCTTCTTCCTCACCACATAACAGCGGGTGACAAAAGCGCGCCATTTTCAAACTCCTATCGTCTGTATGCGGCTCCAAGAGCGACAAAGACAGTCTTCAAACAGCACAAGAGAAAGCGCATGAATTCAAACAAAAAGGGCGCCAGATCACAACAACAGCTTCCTATAAGAAGCGCAAGATGCGTGTCTCTAATTCTGGCCAAGCCCCGTCGCCCACTCTCATCGATAAAACTAATATAATGACACTGTCCATGCGACGACAGACCCAGAAACAAAAACAACGTTATGCCAAGGAACAAGCCATAAGACAGAACCGTCAAAGAGCGGTAGAACTTTTATCACAACGCGTACCCTTCCGCCGTATATCAGCGCTGACAAGGCTGTCGTTGGGCACCATATCCAACATTAAGAACAACCTGATGGAAGCCAAACGTCTGAAGGTTTCATACGACGACACGCTTTACAACATAACCAGAGGAAGAAACACCGTGCTCTCTTATGAAGAAGAAAATATTATCGTAGCGCGAATGAAAGACGTAGCAAACCATGGTTTCGCAGTGTCGAAAGACACTTTGAAGGCTATAGCAGCAGACATTGCAAATGACGGGAGAAAAGGGTTTCCCAATGGCTACCCAACGGACGACTGGGTTCGGAGCTTCCGCGCGAGGCACAGGGACCTGACGTTCCGGAAGATGGAGAATAAGGACGCCTCCAAGATCGCCGCGGAGGACCCCGAGCACGTGAAGACCTATGTCGAAGCACTTCGTTTGTGTGAGAAAGATTATCCAGGTATCTTGGACGACCCAGATTGTATCTGGAATATGGATGAGACGCAGGTTTGCATCAGCGAAGGTGAGACCGAGAAAGGGTTTGTGAGCGCGGAAACCCATCACGGGGGTTTTCGCTTGACATGTGATAGTCAAGGAAAGCATTTAACAGCTGTCATTATTGCCTCAGCATCCGGGCACGTATTGCCACCTTTCTTTATCTTCGCGGGGAAATACACCATGGCTCGGTGGTTTGAACCACTGTCCGAAGAAATCTACAAAGATGAGACAGGCGCGCCGCATTGGCTCACACGCCAAGACTGGTTTCCGAAAGGCAGCTTTGTATTGGGAACCGAAAACGGTTCCATGGTGAAGGAACACATACACTTTGTGATCGACCACATTAAGAGGCATGCGGAAAGTATAATGAAAGGCCGTAGGATGCTGTTGACCTTAGATGGCCATAAGTCGAGAAACGGGTATCAGTGGCTCCAATCCGCAGATAAAGGCAACATATCAGTTGCACAAAGCCCCGCCCATACATCGCATTTTCTGCAGGCTTGCGACCAGAACATCAACCGCAAGTACAAACAGATCGTCAAGTCTACATATGCTCACTTGAACAAAACGGCCTTTGTAGACTTCGGGGAGCTTGGAATCAAGCTAAAACTTGGCGTCGCAGGATTCAGAGCCTTAACCGGGTCGGTGGTGAGGAAGGCTTTCGAATCAATAGGGATGTGGCCAATGGACTTCCGCTTTTTGCGTTGGGCTGAAGAAAAATGGAATGGCAAGCGCTTGCTTACAGATTCCCGTCACCGCAGATCCGAACGTAGGGGTGAACGCAAGGAGTGGGAAGACATCAAGAATGCGGTTGCCGCATCGGCAGGCATTACACCGGGACTCCAGATGGTGCGTGAAATAGCCCTGAAGGGCCGAGATAGAGTCTTGGAGATTGTGGCGAATCGCACACCAACGAAAACCCAGGTAGTTAGTAACGGTGCACGTCCAATGGACAGGACAACGATATCAAAAGGGGCACCATCAGTGTACCTGACGCATGCCGAAGTCATCGCGAAGCGAATTGAGGACGAGCGTAGAACCCAAGAACGGGAAACAGCAAAGCAGATGCGCAAAGAAGCGGCGGTGTTGCAGAAAGAACAGAAGTCCAAGGAAGCACAGAGAGCCAAGCAAGCAAAATAGGAAGAAAAGCAGCGCAAGAAGGCGGCCAACCAAGAGGAGGTAGCGAGAAAACGCCGCGCACGTGAGGAGAACCAGCAAAGAAGAGCAGCCGAAAGAGAAGCTAAAAGACAGAAGGCAGTAGCCAAACGAGAGACGAAGTGTTGCAGCAAGGCAAAGCAGGAACTTGTTGTTTGCAAGCCGTGCAACCCACCCCCCGATGTTGGGCTTATTGGCGATAGTGCTGCTTGCCCACGTTTAGAGATAACTGCAGACGAGATGACCAACCGAAGCGTCCAGCAAGTCATTTCTTCTTCTGATGAAGCGCCCTTGGTGCCGTTGTCCGAGCGGTTAGGCATCAAGCCCGTGTCGGAGGCAGGGAGCACAACAGACGAAGAGGCGGACGAAAGTGCCTTTATCCTGTTGAACATGGCTCGAATCGACTCCAGAATGACTGACACGCATAGGATTGTGTACCATGACTCTGTGGCAAATCAGGAATGCCTTGATGACCCGGACTGGAAGGATTGAAAGCTTGTTGACAAGCAAACCGGCGTTCAATATATGCCTGGGTGTTCGTCGACGGAGGGCTCTGAGAGCGAGGAGAAGATGTGAATGTAGCAGAATGCACCGCCGGCCGTTTGGCTTGGGGCTTGGCCCAGGTCATCATGACCCTTAGAGCCGGTGTTGGAGTAAATTTGTTTTTAAATCGAATCAAGGAGCATCTAGTTTTGGCTCTATGATTCCAATTGTGTTCAACAATTCCCTTACCAGGAAGGTAGATAGTAGAATTTGGCATGCTCGTTTCTTTTGGAGTCTGCTCACGTGTTGTGCGCCAGCTCCCGCCGCGCCCCGCTCTCCTCACCCCTATTGCGTCCCTCTTCTTCCGTCCACAGTGATGTGCAGGAAGCGATGTTCGAAGGCGGTAGCGACGCGACGGCCGCCGGTGGTGAGCCTTGCTGCATGGAGTGATGGGCGAACGTGTACTCTTGACACACAGCCCGCATCCCAACGCAAACTTGCCCACACTTTCGTTTCGAGTGCGTAACCGATCGCAGACGCTCATTCTTCTTCGATGTCTTCAAACGCATCTTCCGCGCAGGCGCCATCATTCGACATCTTCCTCAGCCATGCCGGGGAAGACAAGGAAACCATCGCCCGTCCGTTGTATGAACGACTTTGCAGACGTGGCATCTCCGTCTTCTTCGATATCAAGTCTTTCCGCCTCGGCGACCACTGCCCACAAGTTATGGACCAAGCCATGCAAACGGCTCCTGTGGGCGTGTTCATCATGAGTCCTGAATTTGTTGCGAAGGAGTGGCCCATGCGTGAGCTTATTTGCTTTGTCAATCGTTTCGACGCCGCTGCAGCTGCTGGAAACACGCCTCCATTGCTTATCCCTGTGTTCTATCGCCTTGAGACGCACGATTGCCGCGACTCAGCCATCTTCGATACCTACAGCAGCCTCTTTTGTAAGCATGGGCTCTTCCAGCGTGCCATGGATGGTAGAGTTTCTCTCAAAGATGTTTCACATGCATTGGACACAGCCGCTACAGTGTGGAGCATCGAAAACGACCTGGGGGCATCCAACCGCGATCGTCCGAACATGGCCTGTACCAGAGAATCCTTCATTGACATGATACAGAACAGAATCTTAGAACGGCTTCGAGAAGAGAGACGTGACTTGTTGGATAAATCCCATCCAGTGGAGGGTGTTCAACCACAATGCCAAGATGAGTACAGGAGATGTAACATGGTGCCATCAAATCCTCCCAGACTAACCCTGGACTATGGTTCACCCACAACATGTGAAGGGAGGCTGAAGGCCGCAGTGTTAGGCGGAAGCACCGGCCGAATAGTTGCGGTCATAGCTTCTGGAAAAGGTGGAGTTGGCAAAACTTGTGCTCTAAGAGGACTAGCTGAAGACGTGCAAATCAAGCAGGTGTTTCCTGGAGGTATTCTGTACATTCAGCTTGGAAACGAAGCTGGAATTTCGGATTTAATTAAAGGAATCGGCAAGATTGTTGATCGCAGTGGAGGTTCGAATGCAAAGAAGGAGATTGAGGCAGCTGAGTGTGTTCAAGAGGCGTGTGAAAGGGCTGCGAAGTGGTTTGACTCACACGTATGCTTGTTTCTGATTGATGATATATGGAAAATGAATGGGATTGACTCAAAGGTATTGTCAACTCTTGGGGTGATGATGAACGAGGAGAGTAGAATGGTGTATACAACTCGAGACGAACATTTTCTGAGGCGCGCCAACAAAGTAATTGAGTTCAAAGAAAGGGAAGCGTTAGGCGAGCTGTCACGGCGAATGTTGCTGACTCACGTTGACATAAGCGAGGATACCGTGCTTGAGGACAAGAATGAAGTAGCGCTCAATTATTTTCTCAGGTTGTGCCAGGGACTTCCACTTGGATTCGGGATTGTGGGCGGATCTGTGTGGGACTATTCACGTCGTTGCTTGAACAAACAAGACGCGTTGTCAGAGTTTTATTTAGAAGTATCTTCCAATGAAAAGGACTGGATGGATGCAGAAGCGGACGATTATGGCATAATATCAAGAATTGTGGATCTATCTCTTCAGGTTTTGGAAAAACGGAATGTGGATGTGAAGTATGAGCAGAGATTTCAGGCTTTGTGTGTTCTTCAGAAACAGCAATGCGTACCTGCACAGATGCTCCAGAAGCTGTGGGACTTGGATACGTTGCGGAGGACCATAAATGTGGTGGAGTCGTTGGCGAATGTGTCAGTTGTACAGATGAGGAGAAACGATGGCTTGGTTTTTGTTGAACTGCATGACTTGATTCTGGACATCGCTGTTCGGAAAGCCGGTGAGGAAACACAGGGATTCTTTCAACAACTTGTTCGCAACTACATTTCGTCTAATCATATGCACTGGAGAGATGGTAGGTTGATATGCATCAGGAGAAGTGCTGACGAGGAGCAAATGGGGCACGCACTGGAATCGCAACTTGTGTTCGAGAGGCCTGTCGAAGCAGTGGTTCGCGGCGAGACAGAGCAAGGTACTGCAAGGTTGGTGTTCCGCCATGAGTGGTGGCGTACTGAAGATGATAGTTACCTACACGAGAACTTATGCCGACTACTAAGACGAGCAGGGTATGTTGAAGAGTTACTGTGGCTGCTGTCGCAACCGCAATGGATTGTGAAGCGACTGGTAGATGGCGGGGTCTATGGTGTAGAACAAGACCTGGAGCATGGACAAACGATGGCTGGCAATAATGTTTTACAACATGCATACCGCGAGGAAGAACTGAGAATTGTTCTTGGGGTTGGCAGGATGTGGGCATCGTTTGCCAGACTGCTAAATTACTGTATCTTCGGTGTAGAACAAGACGTGAGGCATGGAAGAGCGGTGGGTGACAGCAACGCTTCGCAACACGCAGATCGTAAAGAGCATTTGAAGATGATCGGTGTCGCTGTCAGGATGAGTGCATCGTTTGTGAACCAAAACGCTCGTGAGGTTTGGTTTCAGCTACACGGACGCTTACTGTGGCACGCAACGCGAAGCGAATTGACGAGCGATTTTGTGAAGAGGATGGAAATGTGTGCTCCGAAACCATGGCTCAAAGCGTCTATAGGGTTGTTGCTACAGGCGGGGTGCGGTGCGTTAGAAGTTGTGAACGGCCCAGGTAGAGTGGAGTGTACTCGTGTCGAGGGCGACGAAATCTGGATTCTGTGGAAGAGATATAGTAAGTTGGACGTTGGTAAGTATGACGGAACATACAGTCGACACGAACAGCAAGAACTTGCCTTGAAAAGAGGGATGGGAGATGTTGAAAAGGCCTCGTTTCTACGCGACCAACGCAGGGTGGTGACAGCGCACAAAGACGGAAATATTCGTGTGTGGAACAGGGAGACAGGGGCTTGCGAGCAAGTGATTTCCCACGAATGCGAAAATCATGAACACTACATCCAGTTCTGCGCAGACGGGTCTCGAGTTGCGTGCGAGAGGCGTGATCATTCGATTGGATTGTGGGATACGTTGAGTGGAAAACCTGTGGGGCCGGCACTCCAAGGTCACAGAAAGAAGGTGCTGTGCGTGGCAGTGAGTGCGGACGGCACCCGCATCGTGTCTGGGTCGAGCGACAAGACGGTGCGGGTGTGGGACGCGCGAAGTGGCAAGGCCGTGGGACAGCCGCTCCGAGGTCACACAGGGACGGTGAAGTGCGTGGCACTGAGCGCGGACGGCACTTGCATCGTGTCAGGGTCGAGCGACGAGACGGTGCGGGTGTGGGACGCGCGAAGTGGCAACGCCGTGGGACAGCCGATCGGAGGTCACATAGGCTGGGTAGACTGCGTGGCAGTGAGCGCGGACGGCAGTCGCATCGTGTCAGGGTCGAGCAACGGGACGGTGCGGGTGTGGGACGCGCGAAGTGGCAACGCCGTGGGACAACCGCTCCGCGGTCACACAGACTGGATGAAGTGCGTGGCACTGAGCGCGGACGGCGCTCGCATCGTGTCAGGGTCGGACGACAAGACGGTGCGCGTGTGGGACGCGCAAAGTGGCAACGCCGCGGGACAGCCGCTCCGAGGTCATACGGATTGGGTGAGGTGCGTGGCAGTGAGCGCGGACGGCAGTCGCATCGTGTCAGGGTCGGATGGCGGGACGGTGCGCGTGTGGGACGCGCGAAGTGGCAACGCCGTGGGACAGCCGCTCCGAGGTCATACAGGAGGGGTGACGTGCTTGGCAGTGAGCGCGGACGGCACTCGCATCGTGTCAGGGTCTTTGAACAAGACGGTTCGGGTGTGGGACGCGCGAAGTGGCAACGTTGTGGGACAGCCGCTCCGCGGTCACACAGACTGGGTGAAGTGCGTGGCACTGAGCGCGGACGGCACTCGCGTTGTGTCGGACGATGGTCTGATGGAACGGCTGTGGGTGTTGAACGCAGGTGGCGGAGACTGCGTGCTCACGTCACGTGATGCTTCGTGGGAGCGCACCATCCACTCGCTGGCGCTGGCGTGGTCGTCTAGAAGTCTTTGGGAGCGTGGAATGATGCACGTCGGTGCCGACGGCGGTTCTCAGGCTGTGCTCGGCACTTGCGAACGCGCTGTGCAGAATATTGACGGTGGCGATGTTTACTTCGATGACAGGTTTGGTGGATGTTGCCGTATTGTGCGGTAATATAGTATCCTGCGTTGCCGGTGTTGTTCAACATTTATCATTGAGACGAAATGACGAGACGTTTCGCTTGTATTCCCAAGCAATGGCCGAGAGACCTTTGACCTAGAGGGTTTTTCGCTGTGGCGAGATAGGGGGCGAGATAGGGAAGCCCTGTTCATTGCGGTTCCCGAAAGCACTAGAGACACTTGAGTCCAAGACCGTTTAAAGAGTTGCCCAAACCAGTTCTACGTGTGTTTATGTTCTCCGTTGAGCACGGAAATATGCGGCATCGTGCTTTGAACCATGCCGCTACATTTTAGGATGATGATGAAAAGTGAGTCGCCAATCCAACTGCGCCGCGAGAAACCTGCTGCACCCTCCTATTCACGTTCCTTTCCTGCACTCTTGAAAGCCATTTGGGCTCCACTTTGTTCAAACGGAAAAACGGACGTCTTTCTCACCTACGAACATAATTCCTCTCATGCGATCATCTCCTTGTTTCATTCTTTGCCCCAGATCTGTGAACAACCGCGGTCGAAGATGCTACGCAAGAAGCTCACGAAGAGGGAGCGCAAAATTAGAGCTGGTCGGTGAGCAGGTAGTCCCACTCGGTGATGGCGCAGTCCCGGTGGGTGAATGAGCGTGGTGATCTCACCCCAGAATGGGGTGAAATCACCGGGCGATGGGACCACCTCACCCTGTGTGGGTGAGGTGGGACGCCGTCACCCACACCTCACCCCTGTGTGGGTGAGATGGGACTCCGTCACCCACACCTCACCCAAATAAAAGGTGAAGATTTTTCCTCACCGGAGTGTAACGGGTGTAGCGTTTTACCGTTGGTAGCGTTAACGTTAGCGTTAGCGTTAACGTTCCTACTAGAGCTGTTCAGCTTTCGTAGTCGCTGGAGCGGCTACGAAAGCTGAACAGCTTAAGCACACAAAGTACAACGATTTGTCCTGCTTGAACAACTACGAATTCACGGCAGTTGGATTGGATGTGTATGGAGGCATGGGTGAGGCTGCAAAGGCTTTTCTTCGACGAGTGGCTCAAAAGGTCAGCGCATTGCGTGGAACGGCTCCAAGCGCAGAATACGTCCACCTTTGCTTGGCTCTTGAACGCGTTGTTCTTCAGTACACTGCGGCGGCCATTAATCACCGCAGATTAGCACCGGCCCAGGGTCAAACGCTCTGCACATTGCTTTGTAGCTGCAGGGCCCTTCGCAACAAAAAATAAATTATCTACACGCTCGTTTCTCTTCGAGGCTGCTGGCGCCAGCTCCCGCCGCGCCGTGCTTTCCTCACCCCCATTGCTTTCCTCTTCTTCCTTCCACAGTGATATGCAGGAAGCGATGCCCAAAGGCGGTGGCGTCGCGACGGCCGCCGGAGGTGAGCGTTATTGTATAGAGTAATGGGTGAACGTGTACTCTTGGTACGGCGTGACGACACACAGCCCGCATCCCAACGCAAACTTGCCCACACTTTCGTTTCGAGTACGTAACCGATCGCAGACGCTCATTCTTCTTCGATGTCTTCAAACGCATCTTCCGCGCAGGCGCCATCATTCGACATCTTCCTCAGCCATGCCGGGGAAGACAAGGAAACCATCGCCCGTCCGTTGTATGAACGACTTTGCAGACGTGGCATCTCCGTCTTCTTCGATATCAAGTCTTTCCGCCTCGGCGACCACTGCCCACAAGTTATGGACCAAGCCATGCAAACGGCTCCTGTGGGCGTGTTCATCATGAGTCCTGAATTTGTTGCGAAGGAGTGGCCCATGCGTGAGCTTATTTGCTTCGTCAATCGTTTCGACGCCGCTGCAGCTGCTGGAAACACGCCTCCATTGCTTATTCCTGTGTTCTACCGTCTTGAAACGCGCGACTGCCGCAACTCAGCCATCTTCGATACCTACGGCAGCCTCTTTTGTAAGCATGGGCTCTTCAAGCGTGCCATGGATGGTAGAGTTCCTCTCAAAGATGTTTCGCATGCATTGGACACAGCCGCTACAGTGTGGAGCATCGAAAATGACCTGGGGGCGTCCAATCGCGAGCGTCCGAACATGGCCTGTACCAGAGAATCCTTCATTGACATGATACAGAACAGAATCTTAGAACGGCTTCGAGAAGAGAGACGTGACTAGTTGGATAAATCCCATCCAGTGGAGGGTGTTCAACCACAATGCCAAGACGAGTACAGGAGATGTAACATGGTGCCATCAAATCCTCCCAGACTAACCCTGGACTATGGTTCACCCACAACATGTGAAGGGAGGCTGAAGGCCGCAGTGTTAGGCGGAAGCACCGGCCGAATAGTTGCGGTCATAGCTTCTGGAAAAGGTGGAGTTGGCAAAACTTGTGCTCTACGAGGACTAGCTGAAGACGTTCAAATCAAGGAGGGGTTCCCCGGAGGTATTCTGTACATTCAGCTTGGAAACGAAGCTAGAATTTCGGATTTAGTGAAAGGAATCGGCAAGATTGTTGATCGCAGTGGAGGTTCGAATGCAAAGAAGGAGATTGAGGCAGCTGAGAGTGTTCAAGAGGCGTGTGAAAGGGCTGCGAAGTGGTTTGACTCACACGTATGCTTGTTTCTGATTGATGATATATGGAAAATGAATTGGATTGACTCAAAGGTATTGTCAACTCTTGGGCTGATAATGAACGAAAGCAGTAGAATGGTGTATACAACTCGAGACGAACATTTTCTGAGGCGCGCCAACAAAGTAATTGAGTTCAAAGAAAGGGAAGCGTTAGGCGAGCTGTCACGGCGAATGTTACTGACGCACGCTGGCATAAGCGAAGATACCGTGTTTGAGGACAAGAATGAAGTAGCGCTCAAGTATTTCCTCAGGTTGTGCCAGGGACTTCCACTTGGATTCGGGATTGTGGGCGGATCTGTGTGGGACTGTTCACGTCGTTGCTTGAACAAACAAGACGCGTTGTCAGAGTTTTATTCAGAAGTATTGTCCAATGAAAAGGACTGGATGGATGCAGAAGCGGACGATTATGGTAGACTATCAAGAATTGTGGATCTATCTATTGAAGTTCTGGAGAAGCGCAATGTGGATGTGAAGTATGAACAGAGATTTCAGGCTTTGTGTGTTCTTCAGAAACAGCAATCCGTACCTGCACAGATGCTCCAGAAGCTGTGGGACTTGGATTCGTTGCGAAGGACCATAAATGTGGTGGAGTCGTTAGCGAATGTGTCAGTTGTACAGATGAGGAGAAACGATGGCTTGGTTTTTGTTGAACTGCATGACTTGATTCTGGACATCGCTGTTCGGAAAGCCGGTGAGGAAACACAGGGATTCTTTCAACAACTTGTTCGCAACTATATTTCATCTAATCCAAAAAAGAAGGGCGATGCTGGGTTGACCTCAGTGAAGAGAAATACAGACATGGCCGGTCAACTTGAGAATGTTTTGAACCATATTTCGACTCGCAAGAGGTCAGAGGGACAGGCGCTGTATGGAAGCCAGACTCGCAAACGCTTTCGATATGGTGAAAGTACAACACACCAAGTTGGTATATTGATTGAAAAGCCAGAAGGCGGTGTTCAACGAAACCTCACCGAGGAGCAACCGTGCCAGACACTGGAATCACAACTTGAAACAGAGAAAGGGGTCGAGGAAGGAGTCGTTGTGGGTGCGACCGAGGAAGGTACAAGTTTGGCGTTCTGTCATGCGTGGTGGGATACTGAAGATGATGGTTACATTTACAAGAACGTATGCAGGATACTGGGACGAGCAGGATTCGTTGAAGAGTTGCTATGGCTACTGTCGCAACCGCAATGGATTGTGAAGCGACTGGTAGAAGGCGGGATCTTTTATGTTGAGCAAGACCTGGAGTATGGAAAAGCGATATGCGACAATGACGCCTCCCAACAAGCAGATCGCAAAGAGCATTTGAAGATGATCGGTGTCGCTGTCAGGATGAGTGCATCGTTTGTGAACCGAAACCCTCGTGAGGTTTGGTTTCAGCTACACGGACGCTTACTGTGGCACGCAACGCGAAGCGAGTTGACCAGCGATTTTGTGAAGAGGATGGAAATATGTGCACCGAAGCCATGGCTCAAAGCGTCTATAGGGTTTTTGCTACAGGCGGGGTGCGGTGCGTTAGAAGTTGTGACCGGCCCAGGTCGAGTGCTGTGTACTCGTGTCGAGGGCGACGAAATCTGGATTGTGTGGAAGAGCGATGATAAGTTGTACATTGGTAAGTATGACGGAACATACAATCGACACGAACATGAAGAACTTGCGATGGAAGAAGAGATGGGATATATTGTAAAGGCCTCGTTTCTAGCCGACGAACGCAGGGTGGTGACAGCGCACAAAGACGGAAATATTCGTGTGTGGAACAGGGAGACAGGGGCTTGCGAGCAAGTGATTTCCCACGAATGCGAAAATCATGAACACTACATCCAGTTCTGCGCAGACGGGTCTCGAGTTGCGTGCGAGAGGCGTGATCATTCGATTGGATTGTGGGATACGGTGAGCGGAAAACCCGTGGGACAGCCACTCCGAGGTCACACAGGGACGGTGAGGTGCGTGGCAGTGAACGCGGACGGCACTCGCATCGTGTCGGGGTCGTGGGACGAGACGGTGCGGGTGTGGGAGGCGCGAAGTGGCAAGGCCGTGGGACAGCCGCTCCGAGGTCACCCACGGACGGTGCTGTGCGTGGCAGTGAGTGCGGACGGCAGTCGCATCGTGTCAGGGTCAGAAGACAAGACGGTGCGGGTGTGGGACGCGCGAAGTGGCAACGCCGTGGGACAGCCGCTCCGAGGTCACACAGAGGCGGTGGTATGCGTGGCAGTGAGCGCGGACGGCATTCGCATCGTGTCAGGGTCGGACGACACGACGGTGCGGGTGTGGGACGCGCGAAGTGGCAACGCCGTGGGACAGCCGTTCCGAGGTCACACAGGGACGGTGGTGCGCCTTGCAGTGAGCGCGGACGGCACTCGCATCGTGTCAGAGTCGGACGACAGGACGGTGCGGGTGTGGGACTCGCGAAGTGGCAACGCCGTGGGACAACCGTTCCGCGGTCACACAGGCTGGGTGAGGTGCGTGGCACTGAGCGCTAACGGCACACGCATCGTGTCAGGGTCTCTGTGTGGGACGGTGCGGGTGTGGGACGCGCGAAGTGGCAACGCCGTGGGAAAGCCGCTCCGAGGTGACTCAATGACGGTGTGGTGCGTGGCAGTGAGCGCGGACGGCGCCCGCATCGTGTCGGATGATGGTGAAATGAAACGGCTGTGGGTGTTGAACGCAGGTGGCAGAGACTGCGTGCTCACGTCGCGTGATGCTGCGTGGGAGCACTATGTCCTCTCGCTGGCGCTGACGTGGTCGTCTGGAGAGGATTGGCATCCAGGAATGATGCACGTCGGTGCCGACGACGGTTCTCAGGCTGTGCTCGGCACTTGCGAACGTGCTGTGCAGAATATTGGCGGCGGTGATGTTTACTTTGATAAGGTGTTTGTATCATGCCGTATTGTGCGGTAATTTAGTATCGTGGGTAGCCGGTGCTGTTTAACATTTACAAATGTAGACCGTGTTGCTTGTATTCCCAAGCAATGGCCCAGAGTCCTTTGACCCAAGGGGTTTGTCGCTGTGGCGAGATAGGGGGCAAGATAGGGAAGCCCGTTCATGGCAGTTCCCGAACGCACTAGAGAAACTTGAGTTCAAGACCGTTAAAGGAGTTGCCTAAACCAATTCTACCTGTGTTTGTGGTCTTGGTTGAGCACGGAAATATGGGACATTGTGCTCTGAAGTCTTCAGACTGAACCATGCAGCTACATTTTAAGATGGTCGTGAAAAAATGACTCATTTTTGTCGCCCAATCTAACTGCCCCGCGAGAAACCTTCTGCCCCCTCCCATTCTCGTTCCTTTCCGGCACTTTTACGTTACCGAAGGTAATTTTTAGTCAAAGGCTGGTTGCAAAAAGGATTTAGAGGTTGTACATAATACAACTGCCGAAGAGACCAATGGATTCACAGCAACAATGAAGGGAGCCTCTTCATTCCCATTGGCGAGCGGCAACAATGTCATGGCCCATCTCTATACCCTGTATTAGCTCCAATTTGAAAAGACAAGTCTCTCTCTGTCTTTCTCTTGCAAACGCAGCGCCGCACATGTGTTGTGCGATTGCATGAGCAGAAGACCCCAAAATCCTTCTGCCGAAGGAGTGCAGCCGTTCACGTTCAGGAAAGATCGCTCTGAGACCGAGTTCAGAGAGTTGGATGTGGACAGGATGGAAGCTCTTTCGGTGTGTGCTTGTACTCAACGTGCGCGCTATTTGGTGCATCCCAGCGTGATTCAGTTCATTTCCGACGGGTCGCCTGTGGGATCAGGAGCGGAGCATAGGCTGCTCCAGCAGTGTACTGAGGAGGCTTTACCTTCGTTGAATGAAGGGAGGTGCAGACTTTCAATGTGTGTTGTCAGTCAATCTTGAGAACTCAGGGCGTAGATCGCAGAAAAGAGCGCCTATGGCCCCGTGAAAACCCGCGTGCCGATTGTGAAGAACAAAAGATGTACTCTACATCCTGAAGTCGGTTCCATCCACTCCATACTTGGAGTGAATTGCTGGGCGTGGGCACAGCCGAGGCCTGATTCTTGAGCCCCGAGCACCCCAACAAGCACAGGAAGGCGGTTACCTATTGAACTACTGTTCCTCATGGTGTGCTCTGTAGCTTAGAGAATACTGCGCATTACGATTGCGTTGTCCTGGCTGCATTGTTGCTGTGTGACTTGTTGTAAAATGGCCTTCGTACCACGTCCTGCGAATGCTCGGGAGAAACTGGGAACTCCATCTTCGCCCCCTCACCTTTTGAGAGTAGCCTAAGTTGCTGGGGGCCCCATTGCCTTTTACTAAATCCCCCATTCACCGAAACCGTTTCGTATCGGTACATTAGAAGAGATAAAAATGTGGAATCCTTCACTGTTTTCTTTGGCTCTTGTTTTCATCGCGTTATCGTGTCGTACTGCTTCGTGTATTCGAAGCTCTTTGTCATCCGTCCCACCCCTTCGGTGTTGCGTCATGACGGAGCACCCAATATCCTTCATTAACCCGCAGGTCTTCGTGAATGTACGTATCTCTCCTTTTCTTCTTCGTGGCCATCCTGCATATATCTAATCTAACCCAAAAAATTCTATCCATTCTTCTATTGGAACCACAGAATGGTCTCGACGGAGTTGTTGCTGAGTATCTAATTCAGCATCAAGCTTTCCTCAACTGGTCGTGCGGGACAATGACCCTATTTCCCCAAGAGGAAGACAATGGTTTCGATCGCTTCATTGAGTCCATGTTCAGTTGTACGAACGAAACCTCAGGCGAAATTGTTTCGTCAAAGGGGTGTAAGTGTGACATTGGCATTGGGGGATGGCAGCTAAACTCTGATCGACTACCAAAAGTTGACTTTCTCCCTCCATTTGTTCATGACAGTGATCGCGTTTTTGTCCACATTTCCAGCACTAGTCGTTCTGGGAACGATTGGTTCTTTCTCAATGCATTTGACAATCAGGCTTGGATTTGTATCTTTTTTCTGTTCACATTGTTCGTGGTACTGAAATTGCTTGACGTTCAGTTTCCAGACCCTGTTCCTGCCTATACCTCCTTGCCAGCGACTTCCACTCGATTCCAACGCTTCTTGCATTTCATAAGGGAGCCTGCTTTCCGGCATCGATTGCTACAATCGGGTCAAAGTACAGGTAAGCCGTCAGCTCTCCCTTCCCCTCTCTGTTAGCAGTGAGATTCTCATCAGGTCACTCTCCTGTGTCTAATCTGCAGTGTCCAGGATGATATGGCTGCCGGACCCCATACCAAACGGAAACTCTTTCCGCCAATGGTTCCTCAACCTCGTAATCGGTGTCGTTGCACTCTGTTTGATACTGTCATATGAAGCGAGCATGACGTAAGTCACTCAATCACTTTCCCTTTCCAATTCTTGTGAAGACATGGTGAACTCACGGGTAATCTGCCTACCCCGCTCGGTCTTCGCTTTCTTGTTTACATTTAAAAAGCGCCTCACTTGTCCAGGAATCCATCAACGCCGATTTCAACACCGTTAAAGATTTCAGCACATGCAGAATACCCCCATCTCAGGTGTGTTTGCCTGGCGGAGGAGGTATGCAACATCTGTGGGAGAATGCTATCGCAACTACGTAAGGCTGCTTTTCGTTTTATTGTTATACTCACACACCCAGAAACGGCACTGACACGAAGATGTAAAATACCCGGCCGCGACTACGCGCTTCTTCATTACAGAAAGTGCCACCAACTGGAATCTCCCATCTACTTCAGTTCTTATGATGAACTTTTTAAGGCCGTGGAAAGCGGCCGATGCAAATATGGTTTGGGTATAGAATCTGCCATTAGTAACGCGATTCGTAGTAGATACTGCGGTCATTTTGCGCTAGTGGGGGATCCACTTATGTCAAGTGGTTTATCTTTGGTCCTCCCGAAGGGCTCGCCTCTTACCGTACCCATGAGCCAGGCTACTGTTATTGTACAGAGAGCCCAGGCAATACCGAGTCTATACAAATACTTTCAAGGACAACCCCGTTGCAGAACTGATGCTAGCACCAGCCTAACTTTCCAGGAGCTCAGGGCGTTCTTCATAGTCGCGTTCACAATCGGGGGGGTGATGTTACTTTTATTCATTTTCTATGCTTATCAAGCCGGGCAAAATGCAACTGCAACGGCTTCAGCCTCCCAAGCCGTTAGGTGGACTACAGGGAAGTACGACAACGTGATTGTTCGCCTGGAAACAGAGAAACCCAGCTTTGGCCCTAATGCTGCTAATGACATTGTGCTCTAGAATTGGTCTCGTCAAGCTCCTTGTTAATTGGGGACGCTACCGAGGAAACAAGGTAAGGGTTGTCCTATAGCCACAAGAACTCGTAATCTACTAGGATTCTTGAACAATACTCAGATCGGTGTACCCCTCAGTGGTGAGAGGAATTTCAACCGAAGAATACCAGTATTGATGGGGTAGTACTGGCCTTAGCTCCTTCCCTTCCGAAATCCGCTCTACAAGATCTGGATTGCGCAGAAACGGTCTTCCAAATGAAATAAGATCAGCATTGCCATCAGCAATCTCCTTCTCACCTGAATCGGCAGTGTATCCCATGTTGGCAATAATCACTCCCTGGTATACTTCTCTAAAGTCAGCAATGCTCATCGCAGGGCCCATTTTATGGAAGCCGAAATCCATCCCGATCATGATATGCAAGTATGCCAATTTGTACTCTGCAAAACGACGTGCATAGTAAATGAATGATTCACGAAAATCTTCACTACCCATTCCATTGTAAGCTCCATTAGGGGAGATTCGGACCCCAACTCTGGAAGGGTCGTACACGGTGAAAACCGCCTTCAGTACCATGTCTACAATGCGGAATCGATTCTCTAGAGAGCCTCCATACTTGTCCGTGCGTGAATTTGAACTGCTCTGCAGAAAAGTGTCCAAAAGAAATCCTGAGGCGCAATGAATTTCCACACCATCGAAGCCGCCGTCCTTAGCCGTCTGTGCAGCGTTTCGAAATTCTTCGGGCAACTGCTCAATCTCTGCTACCGTCATTGCGCGAGGAGTCTCCACATCAACCTCACCCCTCGGAGTATGGCTCTGCTTTCCACTTTCTGACTTCTTCTTAATCGCAGAAGGTGCCACCGACATTTTGAGGCTACCCTCGTATCCTTGTTCTCCATCGCGAAACGCGGAGTGACTAGTTCGTCCAGCATGCCACAATTGACAAAACATGACACCGTCGTTCTCATGCACACGATCAGTGACTATTTTCCATCCTTTTGCGTTTGCAGGGGTCCATACTTCGGGCGTGTGATACCATCCGCGACCAAGAATGGAGGTGTGCGAGCCTTCGCTTATAATGAGACCGGAGGAGGCACGTGCGGCATAATACTCGGCGACAAGCTCGTTGGCGGAAAGCTTTGGACCAGCGCGCCCGCGGGACATGGGAGCCATGCAGATGCGGTTCTTGAGGGTGAGCGAGCCAATGGACAGCGGTGACAGAAGGTTGGGAAACTTGTCCATAGTGTACACAGTTGTGGAGGAAGGGGACCAAATCAATTCGATAGGGGAGAATGGATGAAGTAGAGACGTGGCTTGAATCAACGCAAAGTTGGTAGCGACGTCTTTATAGGGGAAGTGCCACCAAGTTTTACGGGCAATTAGGAAATTGTGAGGCTCAAACATTTTCTCCTTTGTTGCCAAAACCCGCTAACGCTCTTCAGAACCTTCGATATGATATATATAGATAGGCGTTGAGATTTTGAACACGTGGGATATGTCTCTTCTTTTCGCGCAAGATTTTAGCATAGAAATCAGTAGCCAATCACACTATGACAAGTTTCTTCGCCTCTCGGCAACGAAATAAATAACGTACGTGATTCGTGAAGGATGCATATGCTCTCTACGACCATATTCGTGGCGGATCAAGGAATCAGTTGAACGTGACGGCCATGCCGATCTCTGATCCGAAAACGAAGGTCAGCCGCTCTTTGGTGCATTACTTGTGATCCCCTTTTCCACCTGGTACAACGGTACCGTTTATAAGGAATGTTGAAAAGCATCAACCTTTCGTAAACTGTAGAAAGGAACACATGTCCATATGAGTTGAAGTTGCTTCCATTCCAGGGATGGGAAATGCAGTTACATATTGTCATTCGTGGCTCATTCTTTGCAGTTTTCCGGTTGTACAGAGTTTTGCGTGAGAACTTGATCACAACCGACTTCTTGACGCCAAAATTGATGACGGAAATTGAGCATTCGGAGGAAGAGTTCAAATCCACCTAAAGGACTACTGAAGTTCATCTCTTTGCAAAATCTTCCACTGTCCATCAGTCTTAGGAAATGAGATAAAGGGAAGTATCGTTGTACCGGCAATTGGGAATAAGCTCAGAAGTATTCAATTGCTCGGGCAAGCTTCTCACACTGCCAAAAAACTTGAACTTTCCGAAATCAAGAAATGCTCTAGATACTCAGATTACCTTCTGGGTTTGCGGCTTGATGCTCAGTCGGTCGGCGAACATGCATGTAAATCGTAGGCCCAACGTCATTCGGGAGCGTACTGTTCACGACCCTTAACCCTTTGGGCACTAAAAGCTTATATATGTTAAAATAGACCTAACATGCGAATGTCATTGGGTGTGGTCGAGAACACTTGGTAGTAAGCGAGTCAAATGTTCACTATTCTTATGTGTAGCTCACCAGAAATAAGCATACTGAACGTCATTGGCCGTCGCTAGATTTTAAAGAAACAGCACCAATAACGAAGAGTTTGGAGGTCCCTTGCTATCTCGAGATATCAAGAGCTACCACGTTTGCTTTGCGCCCGACCTCATACTTTGCACTCCTGGAAGTGTCTGTATGTCCATGGGCCTCCTCGAAAATTGAACGGAATTTTTAGATCGATGTCATGCGCATTCGCAGCTCAAGATCCTCCAAAGGCCATCACACCCGCCAAAACATACGGCCACGGCCGGATTTCGTTCTCTTACAATCGCGCTCTGCTCTGTTTTCTTACCGTTCGTGCTACAAAAATATGACCTCGATGCTAAACTACGCCTCACACTGCTACAGTAATGAAGAAGACAACACTGCCAAGAACGCCGCGGAGTGTAACATTGAGGCCGCAGGAGAGACTTGTGAGGACGCCGGTGATGAAGAGGAATTTGTTATAAGAGCTTTAAAGCCAGCGGAGAAGACAGATTTGTACGAAAGTGTACAATATTGTGGCAAATGGAAAAAAAAGTGGGCTGCACTTCATGAAACCGCAGTTTATGAGGCGCGCCTTTGCGCACAAGAAAGAGCTGGGAGTTTTCAGCTTGTTTCTCCATGGCTCCTACCTGAACTGTGTGAGAGGGTCGACGAGTAAAAAACTGCTCGAGCGTAGTAAACCAACGAAACCTCTGAAAATGGACCAGCTGCTTGCGTATTGTAGTACAATGAGACCTCAATGGGTTGGTGCCACGTGGGCCTACTGGTGCGCCTTGCTGGCTGCACTGTACCCAATTGGTATTTTGTATTTTATAATTTCTAATTTCTAATTTATAGTCTAGGATAGTTTAGCATTGCTGGCCCATGACAGTAGGTCATGGGCACAGCCGATGACGTCATGCCCGCATGGGAGATCGGCGTCGGTGCACCTTGTATATATTGTGGTGCACCTCGCCTTCCCCCTCGGGTATTGTAAAGTCAGGCACCATTAGGGCAGTAACTATACCATCTTGGTCACTTACTACTCTATTACTATTCAGGTTTTACCGCGCGTCGACGTCTACTACCGTACACCTACACGGTCTAGACTAGTTGCCCCGCCGTTTGCCCCTGCGGGTTTCAGGTGCCCTACTACCATATTTGTTGTCTCTTTTTCCCCTCTACGTTGAGCCCTCGCGCGCTCCCTCTACCAGGCAGACCCCACACCTTATCGGTATTTGTACGACATTTTGGTCTCCCGACTTAGAAGTTTCTTGGTTTTTTTCGTACCTTTACTGGTGAACAGAAGACATTCGAAAGCATTCTGGAAGTTCACACACCTATTTGGTTTCGTAGGAATACTCGCGAAGCAATTGGATACCACTATTGGTCACTATGGAAAGACCTACAAGGATTACTCGTGGCGGGTTTCTGAAGGAATGGCGGAAGCCAAAACCCCTGGGGGTGAATGTGGTTACTCGCATACCACAAGGGATCCCTGCCGGTTCTTCCGCACCAATCAAGCCAATTCCGGCCGATAGTGCGTACCTACAAGGTTTAAGGCAAGGTCAAGAGGGCCATATAGAGATGAGCCCTCGAGACGTGTACTTGCCACCCATTGGAGGTAACGTTCGAAAGGACACCAAGGCTGGTGGACCTGAGGACGATTCGTCTGACCCAGATGAGGGGCGACGAAGAAGAAACCGCAAGGGTAAAGAAAGGAGGAGGAAAAAGGGAAAGAATCGCGGCTACGACTCTGACCCCGATTCCTCGAGCTCCGATACCGATACTGGTTCATCGTCGGATGATGACCGTAAAGGTAGACGCAAGAAGAAACCGAACAGGTTGGCGAAGAAGTCGTCAAAGAGAAACCGTAAAGGTAAGAAGAAACGGTACGAGTCGTCCGACTCGGATTCGGACACCGATACAACCCTAGAGGTGCGTCAGCCGCTGAACGATATGTTCACCAAAGCGGTTGATTATAGGTCATATCGGTTGAGAAACCGATCCTCTGCTTACACCCAAGAGGCTGCGCAGAAGATCACCAAGCACCATAAGAAGCTCAGCTTCCAGATGGGTGATACTACCTTCACAGGTGATGATCCCATTGCGGTAATTGAGTTTCTACAGAAGTTCAAGATTGCATGCGACCAAAATGGTTTTTCCGAAGGCGCTGCCATGTGGTTATTCCAGTTTTACCTTAAAGGTCAAGCTTACCACTTGCTGCAAGGCAGGCTCCGAGGAAATACCCTGGCGGTTGATGACGAGGGGACAGAGATGTTAGAGACGTACCCAGAAGTGGTTAATTTCATGTTGGAAACTTACGCTACCGATGAGGTTATCCAGGAAGGTTACGCTGAGGTGCAGGCATATCGCCAACGCTCTAGCCAAACCGAAATGGAATTCTCGTTGGGCCTTTGGAATCTGGCCACCCGATGCGGTAATGTCTTTACCACTAGTAGGTTGAAGTCGCTCTTTGCCGACAATGTCGACAAAGCGATCCGGTCGCAGGTACGCAATTACCTGGCGAACAACCGTAAGGTGGACTATAATGGGCTTGCCCGTTATGCCCAGGGACTAGGCGACACTCTCCGTCACGGAAAGAAGCCGTCGGCGTCCCATACCTCAAAGGATAAACCGAAACGGTCAGTATTGGAGCTAGAAGAAAGCACTACCTCAGAGGGAGATTCGCTCATTCGCGTACCAACAGGAATGGCAGTTCATCTCGTGACTGCGCCGCAGGCTCAGTCACGAGCCACCTCCATTGGTAATTGGTCGTCGACAGTACCACCAGATTCGGTAAGGTCGCCACCAAGTGCGGCGAGCACTCAACAAACCTCAACGGGTGGTTCGCAAGCATCTTCATATGCTACAGCACCAACCAATCCGGTTACCCGACCTACCTCTATGGCAATGCGTGATCCCCAGACAGGTGGATTGGTTTGCTGGCTCTGTTTGTCGCCAGACCATCTGGCGAACAGATGTGACAAAATACCCCAGGGGTGCGCGAACATCTGATCAGTGCCAGGCAGCAAAACCACCGTAACCTATATGGATCTGGAAAGAGGGTACAAGCTCAACCATCACCATCTCAGGTTCATCTCGTCGAGGAAACACCAATCTTGGAGAAGGACAGTCCCGCTCAGGAGGAGCAGGAAAACACCGAACGGTTAGCGTAGGGGCCACCCCTAACCGTGAATTGGAAGGCCCGTCGATACCGGAACGGGAAACCTTAATGGTGGAAAAAGAAGAATCAGATGTACCCAATGTGGTGTGTCTAATGAAGTACAATAACTACAAAGTTAATGCTTCAGTAAGCTTTCTCAATTACCTACAGGTCCCCGTTGCGTGTGTACTCGATACCGGCGCCGGTCCGAATGTGCTAAACGCTCGCGTCATACCCGATGCGGTCTTGCGGAACATTCGGCCTGCCCCGACTATCAACCCGCTGGTGGACGCTAATGAGCGCCCACTGCACCTTAGAGGAATGTTAACCACTGTGGTACAACTTGGAACCTTGAAGGTGAAGCTCAATTTCTTTGTGGTGGATCGTCTGGCGACAGACTGTATCCTCGGGACCAACTTTATTGACAAACATGTCAAGGCAATTTTGCCAGGGTCCCGAACGGTCGCTCTCCGTCAAGGTGGTCGTATTGCCATACTGGGTAATACGCAGACCAAAAATGGTTGGCGTAAGAAGCCGAGGTTCAATATACCCACCGAAACGGTTTCAAACAAGATACGGCTCACCAAATTGGTTTCAATTCCGGCTATGACCCAAATGGTAGTGAACGTCTCATGCGCAGTTCCAGGATTGGTAATGCTACAGAACCATCCTAGGTTGGCAGAAAGACATCTCGCCTTGATGGCAAACGGGATTATCGACAACATCCCTAACCAAACCTTCAAGGTGTACTTGAGTAACTTTAGCAATCACATTGTTAAGTTACCCAAGAATACCACTATTGGAATCGCATTGCCGGCACCACAAGGGGTTTTCACGGTCTCACCTAATGTGTTGGGCGAGGTCGCCACCTCTAAGGAAGGGGGAGGAACGGATGCGCCATACCCTGCATATGCGCCCCCGTTATCGACAAATACCAAAATGGAACAGAAGATCGCCAGTACCTTTAAGGTTAGGGATCAGGAAAAGACTATGGAACTGGACCCAGTGCGGAATTGGAGAGAGGAAGTCCAGATCGGTGCGGAGAACCAGGCTCTCCGAGACCGGATCCTCAGTCTCTTAGAAGAATTTGAACCCATGTGGTCGGGCCGGTTGGGCCAAATTGAGGCTACAGAGCACCGTATTGATATGGTGCCTGGCTGGAAACCCATTTACCAGCAGCCTTACCGTGCAGGTCCAAAAGCCCGGGAGGTTGAGCTCAATGAGGTCGAGAGAATGCTCCGTGAAGGTGTCATAGAACCAGCAAATGCGGACTGGGCCAGCCCTGTGGTTCTCGTCACAAAGAAGAATGATACCCGTATGCGGTTCTGTGTGGACTACAGAAGACTGAATAGTATGACCATTAGGGATTCGTACCCAATACCTAGAATGGACGAGTGTATAGATTCGTTGGGCAACGCCAAGATCTTTACTACGCTCGATGCCAATTGTGGTTATTGGCAGGTACCTATCAGGGAAGAAGACAAGGACAAAACTACGTTTACTTGCCACGCTGGGTTATTCCGCTTTACGCGTATGCCCTTTGGGTTGCGAAATGCCCCGGCTACCTTTCAGAGGGCGTTAGATATAATCCTTTCGAAGGTGAAGTGGAGAACCGCTCTGGTATACATCGACGATGTAATCATATATTCCAGAACGGTAGAGGAACATTTCCACCATGTTAGGGAAGTTTTGAACCTTTTGAGGGAATCGGGAGTAACCTTGAAGCTCCGCAAGTGCGAATTCTTCACCAAAGAGGTAGAATACCTTGGTCATATCATCAGCCCTGGAAGGTTAGAAGTGACGCCGCGGAATATCCGGGCCGTGCAGGAGGCGAAGCCACCCACGTCCCAGACGGAAATCCGATCCTTTATAGGTTTGTGCAATGTGTACCGCCGGTTTATCAAGGGATTTGCCAAGATAGCGGCTCCCCTCAACAGGAAGCTGCTGAAAGGTCAACCTACAAGGTTTGAATGTCTTACCAATGAGGAAATGGATGCGTTCGAGGCGCTGAAACATGCGCTCTTGACACCTCCCATCTTGGCATAACCCAAAGCTGGTTTACGATACACGTTGGATACTGACGCTTCGGACGCCCAAATTGGTTGTTGTCTTATGCAGGAGCAAGAAAACGGCGACAAACTACCTATAGGGTACTGGAGCCGTGCTTTGCACGCTGCAGAAAAGAACTACACAACAACCGAAAAGGAATGTCTGGCAGTAGTCTGGAGCATGTTGATGCTCCGTCCCTACCTATATGGTGAAAGGTTCACGCTTCGAACCTACCATGATGCCCTACGGTGGATACTGGGTCTGGCCGACGCATCAGGCAGACTTGCCAGATGGCGGTTACGACTTTCAGAGTTCGAGTATGACGTACAGTACCGTCCAGGTATCAAGCACAATGTCGCAGACGCGATGTCTCGCATTACCACAGATGGTTTGGACACCGAGCCGGTAGAGGATGATATCCCATGCTTTACCATCTCTACCAACCCTGATGGTGATACCTTAGAAGGTTACTGGACTCTACCCGAAGAGGATACGTGGTTTAGTGATGCCATCGCTCGGGAAATACTCGCCCTCGAGGAAACAGACGTCATGCCAATTACCCGCGAGGAATTCCTGAGAGAGCAAGCAAACGATGTTTATTGCCGCTCTCTCATGGACCAAGTAGGTATGAAAGACTCGAACTTTGATGTCGACCGAAATGGTTTCCTGGTGAGGCGAGCTCCTATTGATGGTTCCCTACAGAAGGTAGTGCCCAAGGTGCTGCGCCCTCGGGTGCTGTACCTAGCCCACTACCCAAGGCTATCAGGACACCCTGGAGATACGAGAATGTACTACACCTTGAGGCAAGGGTACTACTGGCCTCATATGGCTAATGATATATATACCTTTGTAGGTCAATGTGAATCTTGCGTACGTACCCGTGGAGGTCTCCGGAAGCACAGGAAATACTTGAAGTTATTCCCTGCAGCGGGTCCTCTCGAGTTCGTCGCAATAGACCTTCTGGGCCCATTACCAAAAACCACAAGGGGATATCAGTACATCATCGTAATCACCGACAGGTTCTCGAAGCTCACGCGAGCGATACCCTTGAAGGACACGAAATCGACGACCCTCGCGGTGGCGTTCTTGAACAATTGGATCTACCCGTATGGTGCACCGCTTTATCTACTTACCGACAATGGTTCGAACTTAGCTTCGAAGTTCTTTGAAGCTGTGTGTAACCTACTTGGTATTAAGCACTATTTCACCACTGTTTATCATCCGCAAACGAATGGGCAAGTGGAGCGCTTTAACCGAACACTGGTATCTAGGTTCCGCCACTATACGGAAGAACACCAAACTGGTTGGGACGAGCTCGTGCAGCCCTTGACATATGCATATAACCTTCAGGTTCATCGAGCGACGCAAACTACGCCGTTCGATCTAATACTGTCAAGACACCCACCAGGTATTGTTGTTGAAGGGGACCCATTAGGACAAAAAGCCGCCGGAGCGCTCACACCGTCACAGGTCAAACGGAATACCCTTTTGAGGTTGAGACGTGCTCTCAAGTATGCTGAGAGCAAGCTCACAGCATCCCAGAAGAGGTACAAGGAGGACTACGACCGTAAGGTAACCCAAGTGGTAACGGCTACGCCGGGTCAATATGTCTTTATTGACCACCCTCCGAAAGGAGCTAAACCACGACCGGGTGATGAAGCTGATGATGAAGCTATTGATAGAGATATCAATTCTAAGCTTCTTCCGAAATCATCGGGACCTTTCAAGGTAGTTCGGTCGACCGACCACACGGTAACGGTGAACCAAGATGGTGTAGAGAATACAATCTCTATTGACCGAATCACGGTTGCACCTCAGACGGTTCAGTCCAGGAAGGAACGCGGAGAATCCGCGCGTGACCCACAAGCGGTTGCCCTGAGGACTCAGCCTCGGGAAGACGGGACACCCATCGAGGTTAATGATGATGCACAGGGTGACGACCCAGACTACGTACCACCTGCGGGGATTACGGTTGCTCCTTCAGAGGAAACACCTACCCCTAGTGGTACCGATGCTCATCTAAACCAAAGTGGTGAAACGATACCAGCCCAGGTCTCTAATGAGTTCCCAGTGGAACGCCTTGTAGGTCACCGCCGTACCCAAGAAGGTCTGAAGTACACAGTACGCTGGTATGGCTGGGGGGCTGACGGTGATACCGCCGAGCCGCCCTCAGCCATACCACACCATTTCAGGGTAAGCTACTGGAACCGCAAAGGAGAGGACATGCCGAATGATGGGTAAACCTTAGAGGTAATGCAGTCCCCCAAGGAAGGGGGAAAAGCACATTGTAATGAGGAGTACCAAAGTCGGTTCGGACGCTCACCGGGAAGGTACAACCAGAAGGAAGCATTCCATGAGGGTACGTCCAAGGAGCGGTAGCGCTAAAGACGGACGCACCGTTGTACGCGCGCCGTTGCACACGCGCCATGCACGTGCGCGGCACGCGCGCGAACCCGCACGGTAGAAACATTCAAAAAATTGTATCTTTTTAATTGACGAAACATACGCGCGCTTCTCGTGGCGCGCCGTGCGGAGTAACCGATTCGGTTTACACTATTGTGTGTAGGGAGCGAGCAACGGCATGGTCAAAAAATCTAAGTATTTTGACCGTGCCGCGCTCCCGAATCGGCCATTCCCAGCCTCTGAAACCCCTTGGTTCTCGAGATACAGACCAAAAGGGTTTTCTGCGTTTTCACTACCATATGGAGGGGTAATTTCCAGGTCAAATATTTTGATTCGCCTTGCCAGTAACCTCCAGGGTGAAACACCGCACGTGCGCCCATGCATGGTGAGAGGCCATGCAGACCAATCCAGGTACATTGCTGGCCACCGCGCGCAAGCGCGTGGCACGTCACCTCACCTCACGGGGAGGCCAAACCGCTCGCTGCCCCGCGCGGAGGCGAAGCGTCGTACCATCATGGTGAATCCATACTACGAGCACGCAAATGTGGCTCCAGATGGAACCAATTTACCTACAAGGAACTACGCTTCACCCACCGTGGTACGCTGGTCTAAGGAAGGGGGAGGGGAGTTATTTTCGCGTTTCCGCCTCGCAATGCCCCTCGATGGAAAATTGGAACCTAACATGGAAACACATAACTTTTAACTTTACTGAAAGAGCAATACCAACAGGGATGCAGAAGTGGTTACGACAATCAACCTGATGGGTGAGTGGCAAAGTGAGGCCCCGAGGAGCCTCCAGCTGAGGATCCCCGACCCGGAGTGGTGCTCTGATGGGCTCCCGGCCAAGGCTGGAAGAGGTGAGCCTGGCCTGGAGCCTGGCTAGGCGCGCTACCATGACCCACGGGGGTACTAGTAGGCACGCTGACGCCTGGCATCACGTCGGCACCCATCGGAGGTGGCGCGCTCGCCTGCGCAACCGACGGAGGTGCCGACGACCCGATGTGGAGAGGAGCCTGCGTAGCGGCTAGAAGGCCGGGGTTCAGGCTAGCACCAAATAGGGGATCCTCCAAAGGGTTTGTAGGCGTCGGGCCC
Source organism: Gracilaria gracilis (assembly GCA_030374805.1). Lineage (NCBI taxonomy): Eukaryota > Rhodophyta > Florideophyceae > Gracilariales > Gracilariaceae > Gracilaria > Gracilaria gracilis. Next base: position 9,950 of record JARGSG010000039.1, on the reverse strand, counting down.
ATGGCCGTCGCTAGGCCTGCCACCTGGTTGGTAGCCATCTGGTAGAGCTCGACCTGGAACCGGTTCCGGAACTCGCCAATTTGGGAAAAGGATCGTATGTACTGTGCATGACGAGGCAGGATGCTTTCCAGAAGGGTAAGAGCTTCGACCACAGAGGTAGGACCCGCCCGCTGGAAGTTCACCACACAGGCTTGGCGGACCCGAGCCATTAAACCTGAAATGGCCTGGGAGTCCACCTGAGAGGGGACAGGCGCCGCAGCCGCAGCCATGACACCCCCGAGGATAGCCCGCGGAGGCCCATCAACCCTTGTGGTACTAGGAAGAAGAGGAGTCACACCAGTATGGGCAGGCGTATTGCGTCCTTCCGGAGCGGGAGTAGGCGTTGAAGTGACCACAAGGGTAGCTGCTGGCGATTCCACCACGGTTGGGAATGGCTCAAGACTCCCTGGAGGTCCCTGATCGGTCGGAGCCCCGGGATAGCGCTGCTCCGCGCGGGATACAACCTTCCAGGACACCGGATCGAAAACCTCCCACCCCTGTTTGGCTCCCCACGGGAAACTCTCCACTTGGGTAAGCAACGATTCCAGCTGCTCGATAGAGTAGTCCGTACCTGCCACAATGGTTCCGATTCCAAATAGGCGAATGTCGCGAATGACCCTCGGGGGAATGAAGAACATACGACCAGGAGGTTGCACACCGTCACGGTAAATCTCGGCTTCTCGAGAACGACAATCCCAGTCAATACCGTCACGGGCAGCCTGCAGAGCCAAGATGGCCACCAATACGGCCCATTTCGCGAGGGCAATCGACCAAATGAGGTAATACCGATCGTGGTTACGGGTGATGTAGCTCCCGAAGTAAGCCAATACCGGTGGGGTTGGGACGCTAAGCGACATCGGTACCTCATAGGCATTCCACCATTCAGGTCGGGCCACATACCAAGAGGCTCTTCCCTTATTAGGTTGTGAGAAGAACTCCACATTATGGAACCCATGCATGACGCGGTTGAAGCTGGACCGGGTGCGAATGCGAGCCTCGGTGGCAGCATCCACCCCCCACCTACGACGGTTAGCCCAATGGATGGTATTGTAAGGCCTATCGAAGCAAACCAAATGTGGTGAAGCCGGAAGGTACTGCTGCGGAAGGGAGTCGTACTGACAGATCTTCACAACCAGACGTCGGTAATAATGGAGCTCCGGTTCAATACGAACATACGGCAGATCGCTGGGATAAAGCGGGGGGATGAAATACCTCATTGGTGTGTGTCGCTGGCGGCTGTCATAGCACTCCACCCGACCCTGACGAGGTTGAGATTCCTTATCCCGACGGTGGAGCGTTTGGGGAACGGAGCGGAGACGCTCGCAATCCCAACGAAACAAACCCAAGTAGGTATCCAAAGTCGGACGGCGCAAGACGCCGGGAAGCGATGTGTTCCCCGGCGCCACTGGCCAGTTCCGACGGTACAGCGTCGCTTGCGACACCATTCTCGGATCGACCCCGAAGGTACCATGTTGGGACACGTTCCAGTCGGCCGTGGTGAACGGCTCCAAACCATAATAGGAAATACCACGAGGAATCTCGGGCTCCGGACCATACGGGTCCCGGATCCCTTCGTGAATCCCTTGAGGTTGATTTGAGGAAGACGGAACCGGCTGGCTCCGAAAACCAGTTTGGATGCGGGAATGGTACAAAGCAGCACCCCGAGAACCAGACTTGGCAATGCCGCTTCCGCGGCCGCGCGAGGGACCGGCACCCGACATGGTGTGATGAGTACCGCGAGGGAGTGGTTGAGACGGCGAGCATTCGACCGCAGGGGTGAAGCGAATCGGCTTTTTATCCACAATGGGTGAGTCACTAGAGCTGATGCTCAAAACCTCCACCCGTTCGGGGCCCCATGCTGGTTCAACCATTAAGGCATCGGCATTGGTCGCCGATGGCGCGCCGTCCCTTGAGGTTACCGCGTCCGATTGACCAACATGGGGAACCGACAATCGCCGTGTACCGCTACGGGTGCGAGCCCGCACGCTGGTACCAGGGCTACCCATGTGGTTCAAATAAGGATTGGGGGTCACCATAAACGGATTCAACCTTGTCGGTCGGACGAAAAGCCACGGTGGCGCGAGCCCGCGTAGAAAAACCGCAAAGGGGTGCGAAGGTAACCAGAAGGATAACGGTGGAACAACCTCGATGGAATCAGCGGCAATGCCTCGAAGGGTTGGTACTCGAACCTCGAAGGGACAGAGAAACACGCCGCAACCAAGTGGGCGCCAAAATCCTTCACGGTACAGTGCCCACACGAGCTCGAAGGCGCAACCCGCCACCCCCCACTGGGTATACGGACACGGTAAAAGGGTCCAAGCCGGGCAGCCAAAAAGGCAGAACCTTGGAGGTATGCAATGGGCGCGCGTCGCGCCTAAACCACAAATGGGGATGAATAGGCCGCTGTCGGTGATAACCAAAGAGGTGGATAGAGCCGCAATCGGTGATGACCAAGGTGGTGAACAGAGTGCGTTCGGTGATGCCGAACCGACGCGACGCACGGGCGTGAGATGGCACGAAGGCTGCGACAGGGACCAAATTGGTACGACGATGCAACCGACTTGGTGAAAGGATCTAGGAGCCACGAGGGCGTGGCTCAGGGTAGGAAGGGGGGTCTGTAGTACAATGAGACCTCAATGGGTTGGTGCCACGTGGGCCTACTGGTGCGCCTTGCTGGCTGCACTGTACCCAATTGGTATTCTGTATTTTATAATTTCTAATTTCTAATTTATAGTCTAGGATAGTTTAGCATTGCTGGCCCATGACAGTAGGTCATGGGCACAGCCGATGACGTCATGCCCGCATGGGAGATCGGCGTCGGTGCACCTTGTATATATTGTGGTGCACCCTCGCCTTCCCCCTCGGGTATTGTAAAGTCAGGCACCATTAGGGCAGTAACTATACCATCTTGGTCACTTACTACTCTATTACTATTCAGGTTTTACCGCGCGTCGACGTCTACTACCGTACACCTACACGGTCTAGACTAGTTGCCCCGCCGTTTGCCCCTGCGGGTTTCAGGTGCCCTACTACCATATTGGTTGTGTGTTTTTCCCCTTTAGGTTGAGACCCTCGCGCGCTCCCTCTACCAGGCGGACCCCACACCTTATCGGTATTTGTACGACATTTTGGTCTCCCGACTTAGAAGTTTCTTGGTTTTTGTCGTACCTTTACTGGTGAACAGAAGACATTCGAAAGGATTCTGGAAGTTCACACACCTATTTGGTTTCGTAGGAATACTCGCGAAGCAATTGGATACCACTATTGGTCACTATGGAAAGACCTACAAGGATTACTCGTGGCGGGTTTCTGAAGGAATGGCGGAAGCCAAAACCCCTGGGGTGAATGTGGTTACTCGCATACCACAAGGGATCCCTGCCGGTTCTTCCGCACCAATCAAGCCAATTCCGGCCGATAGTGCGTACCTACAAGGTTTAAGGCAAGGTCAAGAGGGCCATATAGAGATGAGCCCTCGAGACGTGTACTTGCCACCCATTGGAGGTAACGTTCGAAAGGACACCAAGGCTGGTGGACCTGAGGACGATTCGTCTGACCCAGATGAGGGGCGACGAAGAAGAAACCGCAAGGGTAAAGAAAGGAGGAGGAAAAAGGGAAAGAATCGCGGCTACGACTCTGACCCCGATTCCTCGAGCTCCGATACCGATACTGGTTCATCGTCGGATGATGACCGTAAAGGTAGACGCAAGAAGAAACCGAACAGGTTGGCGAAGAAGTCGTCAAAGAGAAACCGTAAAGGTAAGAAGAAACGGTACGAGTCGTCCGACTCGGATTCGGACACCGATACAACTCTAGAGGTGCGTCAGCCGCTGAACGATATGTTCACCAAAGCGGTTGATTATAGGTCATATCGGTTGAGAAACCGATCCTCTGCTTACACCCAAGAGGTTGCGCAGAAGATCACCAAGCACCATAAGAAGCTCAGCTTCCAGATGGGTGATACTACCTTCACAGGTGATGATCCCATTGCGGTAATTGAGTTTCTACAGAAGTTCAAGATTGCATGCGACCAAAATGGTTTTTCCGAAGGCGCTGCCATGTGGTTATTTCCAGTTTTACCTTAAAGGTCAAGCTTACCACTTGCTGCAAGGCAGGCTCCGAGGAAATACCCTGGCGGTTGATGACGAGGGGACAGAGATGTTAGAGACGTACCCAGAAGTGGTTAATTTCATGTTGGAAACTTCACGCTACCGATGAGGTTATCCAGGAAGGTTACGCTGAGGTGCAGGCATATCGCCAACGCTCTAGCCAAACCGAAATGGAATTCTCGTTGGGCCTTTGGAATCTGGCCACCCGATGCGGTAATGTCTTTACCACTAGTAGGTTGAAGTCGCTCTTTGCCGACAATGTCGACAAAGCGATCCGGTCGCAGGTACGCAATTACCTGGCGAACAACCGTAAGGGTGGACTATAATGGGCTTGCCCGTTATGCCCAGGGACTAGGCGACACTCTCCGTCACGGAAAGAAGCCGTCGGCGTCCCATACCTCAAAGGATAAACCGAAACGGTCAGTATTGGAGCTAGAGAGAAAGCACTACCTCAGAGGGAGATTCGCTCATTCGCGTACCAACAGGAATGGCAGTTCATCTCGTGACTGCGCCGCAGGCTCAGTCACGAGCCACCTCCATTGGTAAATGGTCGTCGACAGTACCACCAGATTCGGTAAGGTCGCCACCAAGTGCGGCGAGCACTCAACAAACCTCAACGGGTGGTTCGCAAGCATCTTCATATGCTACAGCACCAACCAATCCGGTTACCCGACCTACCTCTATGGCAATGCGTGATCCCCAGACAGTTGGATTGGTTTGCTGGCTCTGTTTGTCGCCAGACCATCTGGCGAACAGATGTGACAAAATACCCCCAGGGGTGCGCGAACATCTGATCAGTGCCAGGCAGCAAAACCACCGTAACCTATATGGATCTGGAAAGAGGGTACAAGCTCAACCATCACCATCTCAGGTTCATCTCGTCGAGGAAACACCAATCTTGGAGAAGTACAGTCCCGCTCAGGAGGAGCAGGAAAACACCGAACGGTTAGCGTAGGGGCCACCCCTAACCGTGAATTGGAAGGCCCGTCGATACCGGAACGGGAAACCATTAATGGTGGAAAAAAGAAGAATCAGATGTACCCCAATGTGGTGTGTCTAATGAAGTACAATAACTATAAAAGTTAATGCTTCAGTAAGCTTTCTCAATTACCTACAGGTCCCCGTTGCGTGTGTACTCGATACCGGCGCCGGTCCGAATGTGCTAAACGCTCGCGTCATACCCGATGCGGTCTTGCGAAACATTCGGCCTGCCCCGACTATCAACCCGCTGGTGGACGCTAATGAGCGCCCACTGCACCTTAGAGGAATGTTAATCACTGTGGTACAACTTGGAACCTTGAAGGTGAAGCTCAATTTCTTTGTGGTGGATCGTCTGGCGACAGACTGTATCCTCGGGACCAACTTTATTGACAAACATGTCAAGGCAATTTTGCCAGGGTCCCGAACGGTCGCTCTCCGTCAAGGTGGTCGTATTGCCATACTGGGTAATACGCAGACCAAAAATGGTTGGCGTAAGAAGCCGAGGTTCAATATACCCACCGAAACGGTTTCAAACAAGATACGGCTCACCAAATTGGTTTCAATTCCGGCTATGACCCAAATGGTAGTGAACGTCTCATGCGCAGTTCCAGGATTGGTAATGCTACAGAACCATCCTAGGTTGGCAGAAAGACATCTCGCCTTGATGGCAAACGGGATTATCGACAACATCCCTAACCAAACCTTCAAGGTGTACTTGAGTAACTTTAGCAATCACATTGTTAAGTTACCCAAGAATACCACTATTGGAATCGCATTGCCGGCACCACAAGGGGTTTTCACGGTCTCACCTAATGTGTTGGGCGAGGTCGCCACCTCTAAGGAAGGGGGAGGAACGGATGCGCCATACCCTGCATATGCGCCCCCGTTATCGACAAATACCAAAATGGAACAGAAGATCGCCAGTACCTTTAAGGTTAGGGATCAGGAAAAGACTATGGAACTGGACCCAGTGCGGGAATTGGAGAGAGGAAGTCCAGATCGGTGCGGAGAACCAGGCTCTCCGAGACCGGATCCTCAGTCTCTTAGAAAGAATTTGAACCCATGTGGTCGGGCCGGTTGGGCCCAAATTGAGGCTACAGAGCACCGTATTGATATGGTGCCTGGCTGGAAACCCATTTACCAGCAGCCTTACCGTGCAGGTCCAAAAGCCCGGGAGGTTGAGCTCAATGAGGTCGAGAGAAATGCTCCGTGAAGGTGTCATAGAACCAGCAAATGCGGACTGGGCCAGCCCTGTGGTTCTCGTCACAAAGAAGAATGATACCCGTATGCGGTTCTGTGTGGACTACAGAAGACTGAATAGTATGACCATTAGGGATTCGTACCCAATACCTAGAATGGACGAGTGTATAGATTCGTTGGGCAACGCCAAGATCTTTACTACGCTCGATGCCAATTGTGGTTATTGGCAGGTACCTATCAGGGAAGAAGACAAGGACAAAACTACGTTTTACTTGCCACGCTGGGTTATTCCGCTTTACGCGTATGCCCTTTGGGGTTGCGAAATGCCCCGGCTACCTTTCAGAGGGGCGTTAGATATAATCCTTTCGAAGGTGAAGTGGAGAAACCCGCTCTGGTATACATCGACGATGTAATCATATATTCCAGAACGGTAGAGGAACATTTCCACCATGTTAGGGAAGTTTTGAACCTTTTGAGGGAATCGGGAGTAACCTTGAAGCTCCGCAAGTGCGAATTCTTCACCAAAGAGGTAGAAATACCTTGGTCATATCATCAGCCCTGGAAGGTTAGAAGTGACGCCGCGGAATATCCGGGCCGTGCAGGAGGCGAAGCCACCCACGTCCCAGACGGAAAATCCGATCCTTTATAGGTTTGTGCAATGTGTACCGCCGGTTTATCAAGGGATTTGCCAAGATAGCGGCTCCCCTCAACCAGGAAGCTGCTGAAAGGGTCAACCTACAAGGTTTGAATGTCTTACCAATGAGGAAATGGATGCGTTCGAGGCGCTGGAAACATGCGCTCTTGACACCTCCCATCTTGGCATAACCCAAAGCTGGTTTACGATACACGTTGGATACTGACGCTTCGGGACGCCCAAATTGGTTGTTGTCTTATGCAGGAGCAAGAAAACGGCGACAAACTACCTATAGGGTACTGGAGCCGTGCTTTGCACGCTGCAGAAAAGAACTACACAACAACCGAAAAGGAATGTCTGGCAGTAGTCTGGAGCATGTTGATGCTCCGTCCCTACCTATATGGTGAAAGGTTACACGCTTCGAACCGACCATGATGCCCTACGGTGGATACTGGGTCTGGCCGACGCATCAGGCAGACTTGCCCGATGGCGGTTACGACTTTCAGAGTTCGAGTATGACGTACAGTACCGTCCAGGTATCAAGCACAATGTCGCAGACGCGATGTCTCGCATTACCACAGATGGTTTGGACACCGAGCCGGTAGAGGATGATATCCCATGCTTTACCATCTCTACCAACCCTGATGGTGATACCTTAGAAGGTTACTGGACTCTACCCGAAGAGGATACGTGGTTTAGTGATGCCATCGCTCGGGAAATACTCGCCCTCGAGGAAACAGACGTCATGCCAATTACCCGCGAGGAATTCCTGAGAGAGCAAGCAAACGATGTTTATTGCCGCTCTCTCATGGACCAAGTAGGTATGAAAGACTCGAACTTTGACGTCGACCGAAATGGTTTCCTGGTGAGGCGAGCTCCTATTGATGGTTCCCTTCAGAAGGTAGTGCCCAAGGTGCTGCGCCCTCGGGTGCTGTACCTAGCCCACTACCCAAGGCTATCAGGACACCCTGGAGGTACGAGAATGTACTACACCTTGAGGCAAGGGTACTACTGGCCTCATATGGCTAATGATATATATACCTTTGTAGGTCAATGTGAATCTTGCGTACGTACCCGTGGAGGTCTCGGAAGCACAGGAAATACTTGAAGTTATTCCCTGCAGCGGGTCCTCTCGAGTTCGTCGCAATAGACCTTCTGGGTCCATTACAAAAACCACAAGGGGATATCAGTACATCATCGTAATCACCGACAGGTTCTCGAAGCTCACGCGAGCGATACCCTTGAAGGACACGAAATCGACGACCCTCGCGGTGGCGTTCTTGAACAATTGGATCTACCCGTATGGTGCACCGCTTTATCTACTTACCGACAATGGTTCGAACTTAGCTTCGAAGTTCTTTGAAGCTGTTTGTAACCTCTTGGGTATTAAGCACTACTTCACTACTGCCTACCATCCGCAAACGAATGGGCAAGTGGAGCGCTTTAACCGAACACTGGTATCTAGGCTGCGACATTATACGGAAGAACACCAAACTGGTTGGGACGAGCTCGTGCAGCCCTTGACATATGCATATAACCTTCAGGTTCATCGAGCGACGCAAACTACGCCGTTCGATCTAATACTGTCAAGACACCCACCAGGTATTGTTGTTGAAGGGGACCCATTAGGACAAGAAGCCGCCGGAGCGCTCACACCGTCACAGGTCAAACGGAATACCCTTTTGAGGTTGAGACGTGCTCTCAAGTATGCTGAGAGCAAGCTCACAGCATCCCAGAAGCGGTACAAGGAGGACTACGACCGTAAGGTAACCAAGTGGTAACGGCTACGCCGGGTCAATATGTCTTTATTGACCACCCTCCGAAAGGAGCTAAACCACGACCGGGTGATGAAGCTGATGATGAAGCTATTGATAGAGATATCAATTCTAAGCTTCTTCCGAAATCATCGGGACCTTTCAAGGTAGTTCGGTCGACCGACCACACGGTAACGGTGAACCAAGATGGTGTAGAGAATACAATCTCTATTGACCGAATCACGGTTGCACCTCAGACGGTTCAGTCCAGGAAGGAACGCGGAGAATCCGCGCGTGACCCACAAGCGGTTGCCCTGAGGACTCAGCCCGGGAAGACGGGACACCCATCGAGGTTAATGATGACGCACAGGGTGACGACCCAGACTACGTACCACCTGCGGGGATTACGGTTGCTCCTTCAGAGGAAACACCTACCCCTAGTGGTACCGATGCTCATCTAAACCAAAGTGGTGAAACGATACCAGCCCAGGTCTCTAATGAGTTCCCAGTGGAACGCCTTGTAGGTCACCGCCGTACCCAAGAAGGTCTGAAGTACACAGTACGCTGGTATGGCTGGGGGCTGACGGTGATACCGCCGAGCCGCCCTCAGCCATACCACACCATTTCAGGGTAAGCTACTGGAACCGCAAAGGAGAGGACATGCCGAATGATGGGTAAACCTTAGAGGTAATGCAGTCCCCAAGGAAGGGGGAAAGCACATTGTAATGAGGAGTACCAAAGTCGGTTCGGACGCTCACCGGGAAGGTACAACCAGAAGGAAGCATTCCATGAGGGTACGTCCAAGGAGCGGTAGCGCTAAAGACGGACGCACCGTTGTACGCGCGCCGTTGCACACGCGCCATGCACGTGCGCGGCACGCGCGCGAACCCGCACGGTGGAAACATTCAAAAAATTGTATCTTTTTATTTGACGAGGCATACGCGCGCTTCTCGTGGCGCGCCGTGCGGAGTAACCGATTCGGTTTACACTATTGTGTGTAGGGAGCGAGCAACGGCATGGTCAAAAAATCTAAGTATTTTGACCGTGCCGCGCTCCCGAATCGGCCATTCCCAGCCTCTGAAACCCCTTGGTTCTCGAGATACAGACCAAAAGGGTTTTCTGCGTTTTCACTACCATATGGAGGGGTAATTTTCCGGTCAAATATTTTGATTCGCCTTGCCAGGTAACCTCCAGGGTGAAACACCCGCACGTGCGCCATGCATGGTGAGAGGCCAT